>JARQZK010000131.1:177500-204853 GCA_030704885.1 Cynegetis impunctata
GCAATCAGTGAATAGTGGGATTTGCCAACACACTATCATCATGAATACGGATATTTTCAACTCCCCTCTATTTTGAGTCTGTTGTCCCCAAGTGTTTCCGACTAGTTTTTTGATATCGTCGGTCCATCTGGTTACGTGGCCGCCACTCTTTTATTCGGCTAGCCCAGCTATTGTGTATAGTTCTGGCAATGTATCCAAACCATCTCCATCTTAATCTATAACTTCTTTTTACCACATCGGATACTTTGGATTGCCAACGTATATCTTCATTTCTTATGTTATCTCGAAAACTTAGTGCGTCCATACACGGACCGCTTTGAGCAGTCAGTGCCGACAGCTTCAAGCGGTCGGCGTTGCACAATCTGCAGTTTCCTTTATTGGTTGATATCAGCACAATGTCATGGGCAACGCGTGGATGATTGAGATATTCACCATCTATATAGTGTAAATAATTTTGGTGGCATTGTATCTCCCTGTCTCATACCGCATCGGATTGAGATTTTGTTCTTTTTTCTCTGAAGACTACCAGGAACGCTGCTCTACTATATATTTTTTCGATCAGTGCAGTATATCTACTGTCTGCTGAACAGTTGCTCAATGAGTCTAAAATTTTCCATATCTCAACTGAAAGGAGAGCCTTTTCGTAATCAAGAAACGAGATCTAAACATTAATATTATATTCAATTACTTTTTCTATCAGCATTCGGATTACCTTAAGGTGATCCAAAGTGCTGGTGTCTCATCTAAAGCCAGATTGCTTTCTCGAGTGGTACTGATCTACTTATTTATTCGATCTCTCTATTGTTATTTCCATGAAAAGCTTATATAATACTGAGAACAAGTCTACTATTACTCTTCCAAATGTGGGTTATGCAGTTTGCTGCACGCCCATTTTTTACGATAGCGATATCAACTTCTAAATTCATCTTCTGATGTTGAATCGTTCATCAAGATTGATGGTACGATGGTTGCAGAGATGGACAGATGGTGCATTGATATTAGCTAAGTCATCAATAGTAGCAAATCTCAAGGCATTGTTTTATGTGGTAATAAACCTAAAACTAGTTGCCCATCATCTTTTTGTATTAATGATGACTACAATATCCATCTAGTAAAAATGGTCAATTTCCTAGGTATTGCACTAAACATGCACCTACTATGGACTCGAAATATTAATAAAACTTAAAAAAAATTAAACTCTGCACTATACACCCTTGTGGCCACCAAAAGCAGAATAAATTCTAATTGTGTTCGCACTTTATATTTTCTCAATATTCAGTAATATGGTATTATCTTCTGGGGTAACTCGCCTCCTGCGAAAGATATTTTTTGTACAACTGTCAAAAAAAACTAATATTTCTGCATCTTTATTGATGCGTAACTGTTTACCTTTATTCACCGCGAAAAAAAGGCTTCTTTTTTAGCAGGTTCTCACTTTGAAAACCTGCTTATTAAGATGGGTGCGATTAGCAAAGTTAGACCAAGATAGTTTTTCGTTTCATGACTTTTTATGATGCTTGGCACCAAAAACTCAATTTCATATATCTCTCTATATATATATATATATATATATATATATATATATATATATATATATATATATATATATATATATATATATATATATATATATATATATATATATATATATATATATATATAATTTAGTGAACTAGGACATTTATTTGAAACTAATCAAACAAACCCCCTAGCGGAGCTGCTTATAAGAGTTCACGAAGCATCGAAATATCCACATCTACTCTAGACGGTAATTGTTAGAAATGTTAATTTGTTTATTACAATCGATGGAAATTGATAGACAGACTGTTTCGCCCTTATTGGGGCTCATCAGTATCATCCATCCACCGAAAGTGATAACCAAACTAACATTTCAAACGGTCATACATTTTTCTTCTAGTAACTCCATGGCATATAAATATGACACAGCGCCACCAGTCGGAAACAATTGAACCACATCTTTTAGACAGACGAAAACATTTCGGCAACGAGAACTCGTACGTCCGGAACACCCGAAGGTGGCTACTATATCTGCCAGGGTAAAGTTGACACATCAATTCGATGTGATTCAACATTCACACACCGCAAGCAGCATTCGCTCCGAATTTTATCGCAATGGCAAATGAATATAAGTAAGAATTATTCGCGTTAAACGGAAAACACGCCCGTGAACTTTTATAACCAGCTCCGCTAGGAGGTTTGTTTGATTAGTTTCAAATAAATGTCCTAGTTCACTCAATTTTATAACCACGGGCGTGTTTTCCTTTTAACACGAATAATTCTTATATATATATATATATATATATATATATATATATATATATATATATATATATATATATATATATATATATATATATATATATATATATATATATATATATATATATATATATATATATATATATATATATATATATATATGTTCGTATGTATGTATGTGCTTATGTATTTTAGCGTTGTTCACACGATAACGCAATTTTGAAGCAATAGGGTTGAAAGTTTGTAAGTAGGTAGTTTCGTTTGATATCTTGGATGGGATTTTTTTTGGTTTGAATTGGTTGGGGGGTTGACCCCCTGGGGAAAAATAAATCTTGTTTAAACGATAACTGTCGCAATTTTGAAGCAATAGGGTTGAAACTTTTTAAATAAGTAGCTTTGTATGCTATCTTGGATGGGTTTGTTTTTGGTTCGAATTTGTTGAGGAGTTGACCCCCCTGGGAAGGAAATAAATCTTGTTTACACGACAGAAGGCGCAATTTTGTAGCTATAGGGTTGAAAGTTTGTATCTAGGTAGTTTTGTATGATATCTTCGATTGGTTCGAATTGGTTGAGGGGTTGACCCCATTGGGGGAAATATAAATCTTGTTTACACGATAACAGTCGCAATTTTGAAGCAAAAGGGTTGTAAATAGGTAGTTCACCATGATATCTTGAATGAGATTAGTTTTGGTTCGAATTGGTTGGGGGGTTGACCCCCTGGGGGAAGAAATAAATCTTGTTTACATGATAAAGAGCGTAATTTTGGAACAATAGGATCGAAAGTTTGTGAGTAGGTAGCTTCGTATGATATATTGAATGGGATAGGTTTTAATGCGAATTGGTTGGGGGGTTGACCCCCCAGGAAAAAAAATCACAATTTATTGAATATATTTCTCAAAATGGATACGTTATGAGATCCTGCTCTTCTAATGCAGCTCGCTGCGATAGATTTTTTTTCTTTCTATTGCTTTGCTATTTTGTCACATACACAAACAACGTGAAATCTAAACGTCAACTTTTAATTATTGATCTCTCAAAAGTACCTTGGAATGTTGAATGAAATACAGATACTACAAAAACTTCATTCAAATATTCAACAATCTTATTTGAATTTTTCAAATAAATATGAAAGATATAATTTGTATTGTTTGAAATGTTAATACTTCCATTTTTAAAATCAGAGGAAATGATGTTCAAACTGATATTATTAACATTTTCGGTAGTCAGTGAAGCAGCACGTCCAGTAATGGCACAACCAATAATGTGCGAAACATTTTCTTATTACTGATACTCTCTTCAACGTAACCAGTTGCCACAGTTGCCAATTTCCATCCCTCTTGTCGTTGGATTTGATCGATTGTCATACCACTGTTTTCCATAATAGAAGTAGTACCTACGTCAAACCGCGTGCCCCGTATACTTCTCAGGATCCTCTAATTCAAGATAATGTGCAATTTTCGAAGAACATAAACCAAAAGTTTTCATACCAATCACTTGATTGGTGCACTTCTTCTTATCATACCGTAAAAAAACTCAGTCTGCATTTACATTTCGGGGTCGCAATGATAAATATTGCTTCACCAAATGCATATAACTAATTCCATCACTATCGGCAACAGTAAAACATCGAGCTTTTACTGTCTTAGATGGTCGAATAGTAATAAGTAATACGTTTCCTTCTTCCTTGATATCATGTAAGCGTAAATCACATAACTCACATCATCTGCAAGTGCTAAAAATACCGCAAATGACTACCACCTTCAAAAATAAATACATGTCCGGTGCATCTGTAAAAATTTTTCTTTGAATATATATTCCTTCTTGACTACGTCATTCTTGCTAATTGCCTTCATGAACGCACAAACTTTCACAAATGATTTTATGTCAACTCCTTTGTTTATTCTCAACATACATTGCAATTTTGAATGATTAGCCCGCATTATTGATGTCCTGTATTGCTCTAACATTTTTTGAAGGTAAGCAAGTACCTACAACTCGTTCATCTACATCAGTCACGTTTTGCTTTTCCATCCGTCCAATGAACTTATCGAATTCTGTTTTATATGCAAGTTCCGATTTTGGGGCACTAATTGTGATTCAGCTTTACTGTTCAAATAATCAATATCGGAACTCATTTTGAAACGAAGCATATCCAAAAACAACTGTGATGACAATTGTGAAAACAATAATATGTGATAGATTATACAAATAACAATGCAACCCGACGAATTTTTACGTTTTATTTACCTACTCAATATAGCTCTAGGTTTGCCAATGGCCCTTCATATATGGCTATACGAAGTTTTAACTTATTGCCTAAATGTCTGCGGTTATCTGAGATTATTGAAGTTTTCAAAAAGCATCTTTATAAACAACTTATTGATTGTGAACCACATACTATCAATGAATTTGTAAATTCCTGTAATATTCAAAGGTATTTCTCTTTATTTTGAATTAGGAACCTTTTTCAATGTATTAGTTGCATTTTGACTTGTTTCATTTGTATTAAGAATACTTATTGCTATGAGTAAATTGTATTGTATTGATATGTAGTTGCTTAATTTACTCTTGTCGCGTATTTTATATATTAGTATCATCATTGCGTTGTTCCGGTAAACCGGAATATCACTTTCTTAGAGATATTTAATATATAGATCTTTCAGCATTTCTAGTATTGATTCTCCTGCAAGTTCTAATATTTCAACAATTAGAGTATCCTCATCCGGTGCTCGGCCATTTATAATCTTTACATAAAGTGAACAAGGAGATTTCTTTAATAATTTAAAAAATTATCAAACAACTTTCCAAGGGAGCTGGTTATACGTATTCCGCAACGCAAAATCTGCATTCACAATCGAACGGTGAATTATAGAAATTGTCAAGTCACCCCGACTCAAAATCTGCATACAGCTGTTTCGATCTTATTAGATCTCATCAGTGCAGCTTATTTGACTCGGAGTGAATTAACAAATTTCTAATTGTTTCCCAATACAAATCGTGGTCAGTAACACTGTCTGGATAACAACCCAGAGCGCTCTCCCACTAAAGATATTGGGAACCAACAATTCACAGCATAGATCGAAAATGCAGAAATTTGTCGCGCAAACACGTACCTCCTGACATGAAGATATCTACTCTACAACAGTGGTGTATATGATTCCAAGGCACACTAACATAGTGATTTAAAACCTTTGGATATATTCACGAGAGCGCGCTCCGAAGATGCTAGCGGCGTAATACGCAAAATACAACAATCAAATCATGAAAAACATACTTGTTGACCATGGTCAATTTCATACATTACACAAAGTGAACAAGGAAAATTCTCTAATAATTTAAAAAATTATCAAACAACTTTCCAAGGGAGCTGGTTGTACGTATTCTGCAACGCATTATGCATTTTCGATCTGGGTTTTTATCCAGACAGTGTTACTGGCCACTATATGTATTGGGGAACAACTAGAAATTTGTTAATTCACTCCGAGTCAAATAAGCTGCACTGATGAGATCTAATAAGATCGAAACAGCTATATGCAGATTTTGAGTCGGGGTAACTTGACAATTCCTATAATTCACCGTTCGATTGTGAATGAAGATTTTGCGTTGCGGAATACGTATAACCAGCTCCCTTGAAAAGCTGTTTGATAATTTTTTGAATTATTAAAGAATTTTCCTTGTTCACTTTATGTAATGTATGAAATTGACCATGGTCAACAAGTATGTTCTTCATGATTTGATTATTTATAATCTTATTTACAGATTTGTGGAGTCCTCAGATAGGTATCTGGACCTACTGTTATCCGCATGGATTCTTCATCAAACGTTCTGTCATTAGCAAGAAACCTCAGATATCTCAATCAAAATTGGTTTTGAGATTCTTATGGAACGCATTTGACAATCATTCAAACGAATTTGTGTTCATAATATCTTGAACCAATGGAAGAATTTATATTGTTGGCTTTCGCCTTCCGATTTTACCTATAGTTAGGTAAACTCCAGTTTATAATCTAGTTTTCTATATTCAAACCAATGTTCAACCCAAGAAAGGTACGATACAATTATATTTATTTCATTTATTTAGAAATCATCAAAAGGTAAGCAAGGCTTCTTTATAAATTAAAATAAATTGAGCATATATATCAGCAATGCAAATAAAAAAACTCATCTCAAAATATAGCAATATCGTTTTATATTTGTTGTTAGGAAAGCTCTAGATGTGCTTGCTATATTCCATCCCGAATCTTAGACGCTGTTAAATAATTAATTCAAATCGCGAATAAAACATTCCCAGCTGCTTCCAGGGTAGGCATGAATGAACAATGTGACACGAAATTTCACCGCTGGATGAATTTGTGGATGTCCTCCTTTTATTCCCAAGCGAACATTGCATATTCGATGACTAGAGGTGTACGTTAACTGTATACATATCGGTTAATCGATTAATTGATAAATATTGCATCTTATAATTCAAGCTCATACGTGAGAGAAGCCAATCGTTCTGGTTATATAATGTATTAAAAAATTACCTATGGACTGAATTTTAGAAAGGTATGATTTGAAACTATCTATCTATCTATATATATATATATATATATATATATATATATATATATATATATATATATATATATATATATATATATATATATATATATATATATATATATATATATATATATATATATTTATTCGAATTGTTGTTGCCTGTGATCTATTTTTAATCTCTTGATAATTATTAGCAATAACAGGCTGGTTGAATCTTAAAAAACTCGATTTTATTAAAGAGTTGACGTTTTACTTCGATATTCTTAATTGAAATTTCTTTGACATTTATTGATGTGAAAAAATTGAAAAAATAAGGCTGCTTGGTCTTGCTAGTTATTTATTATATACTATTCAGTCGAATATTAACATTCAAAAATGTTATGATTAGATGGTAAGGGAAACCAAAGAAACCTTTACCTACGTAATGTTTGAAAATAAAAATAATAGGGTATTATTTATCTAACAACAAAGAAATGAGTCATGGGAAAACATTAAAGATGTGGAGTAAAATTATCGGTATAGTACGTTTATATGGAAGCAGCCGTTGACACGTGTTTCGGACTCTTTGGTCCTCATCAGAACGGCGTAGCAAAGCATTGGATTGAAAATTTGAAGATGAAAATAGTACAACAAACAAAATCCTCTGATACGGAAGACAATCACCCTCATTGTGGTTTATTGTTTGAACTCTCCGGTATGGGAGATTTGGTCAAACTTTGCCACGGAGGCGATTAATGCTATCCGCGAGAACTAAGAACCATCTAATCATAACATTTTTGAATGTTAATATTCGACTGAATAGTATATAATAAATAACTAGCAAGACAAAGCAGCCTTATTTTTTCAATTTTTTCACATCAATAAATGTCAAAGAAATTTCAATTAAGAATATCGAAGTAAAACGTCAACTCTTTAATAAAATCGAGTTTCTTAAGATTCAACCAGCCTGTTATTGCTAATAATTATCAAGAGATTATATATATATATATATATATATATATATATATATAATATATATATAATATATATAAATATATATATATATATATATTATATATATATATATATTTTTATATTTATATATATATATATATATATATATCAGTGGCGTATCCAGAGATTGAGTTTGGGGGGGGGGTAGTGGCAAGTTTTAGGTAGTTGACCTGAACTATTTATAAGATAATCAGCTTAAACTAAAGCGGGGGAAGGAATCTTAGCTCATCCATAATTCAACATTTTTATTCTACATCAAAAAAATATGAAATGATTGCGAGGACATGTACATACAATATTCATCATAATATGTAAAGAAATAAAATATATATAAAACTCAAGAAAAAATTATGAAAACCCTAGAAAAAGGCTATTCAAAATTTGAAGGAAAAATATCAGAAAGGTGAAAAAGATCACATCAGGTGAAAAGAATATATGAATTGGATATTAGTTGGTTATTAACTATTACTACTAAACTCACCTGTAAACATAACAATATCAAATATTTGATGGAATCCGTCGTTACTACGTGATAATTTAACATGATGAACAAAAACAAAACTTGAATTTACTATGTTTATTATCACAAAAATACTTCGAAAAATATAACACTGCGATTGCATTTTCGGTCACTAGACCATCATCAGGCAGATTGAGTTAAGAACTGAATACATAATTATAGATTTTTGGAAGTACTTCTGTGATAATAAACATAGTAAGTTCAAGTTTCGTTTATGTTCATTAACAATATCACTTCACTATAATTTATAAAATCTTTTTTCAATCAATAATCTCTCAGAAATCAGCAATTTCAAGTTTCAAGTCTCAACTATGAACTGGAAGAAATGCGCATCAGATCAGATGTAACGTACGTACGTCACTTCAGGTTTTACCAGATGTAGGGAATTCACATAAAACATAGAACTCGAGGGATGGTAATCTAAATTCAGTGGATTTTATTTCTGCAGATAAGAAATCGTCATCGGCTGGAATTCTTTCCATAATCGCGAGTATGTATAACAAAAGTTCTGAATTTGTATAATTTTCATAATTTGTATTGAAGAATTTGGACCAAACGATGCGGCAACCCGCACCCCTGCTTTTGAATGAGTGAAGCCGATGCATCGAGCGTAAACACCAATTTACTTGAATTTACTTATGCAACCACATAAACTTTCGCATGCTGTTTACTGATCTAGGTATGATATATCTAGGATCTATCTATTCTGATAAATTTCGTTTGTTTATTTATTTCTTTTATATGCTACGTGCAATATCAAACAATATGAAAAAACCTTTTTCATTAGCTTTCGTACAATGTTTGATATATTTTATATTTTCAATTTCATTCGAAGATTTAGTGTTTGCAATTCTCTTCTAGAGGGGGGTAATTACCCCTAGTAACCCCCCCCCCGTGAATACGCCCCTGATATATATATATATATATATATATATATATATATATATATATATATATATATATATATATATATATATATATATATATGAAATAGTATATATATATATATATATATATATATATATATATATATATATATATATATATATATATATATATATATATATATGATAAAGTATATATATATATATATATATATATATATATATACAGGGTGAGTCAGTTTTTTGTAGCAGGAGTTTACCATCTTGTGAAAGACTTTTTTTTTGATGAAAATCTTACATAAACATATATAGCTCAGGAGCTTTGTTTCTGATATACAGGGTGCCAAAGTTTAATATTTTTATGTTTTTTTCTAAGTTTCATCCTATAATTTTCAAAATAATTGAATGCAATTTGGCACACCTATTTCACTTCAATAACTCAATATTTGGGGTTATTAAGCATTTTTCAAAACCTACAGGGTGATACATTTTTGGGGGTCGTACCCAATTTAACCCTCTCGAACTTTTATGCGTGCCGCCTCTGCTTCCAATGAAACATCAGTTTTAATTATCTCTTTATTTTGGATACTTTTTGCTCTCTTGTATATTTTTCGAAACTGCATGGATGTCGAGATAAATGCCAAAAAGTATTGACTTGTGATGAAACTTTATTTCTTGAACACAATTTAATTGACATTTATTAGTTAATGACTAAAAAAATTACTGATGAATTGAAATTTGGTTAATATATTGTACTTCAATAACTCAAGCATTCTTGAATACCTACAGGGTGATACACTTTTGGGTTCGTACCCAATTTAGTCCAGTGAATAGAGGAGGATTACCTTACAAACGGTCCGGTAGTTCTGAATTTTTGATATGGTATCTACAATGGTTAGTAAGTAGGTATTTGAAATGCAAAATGCACAAATTTTCTCGCTCTTTGCCCGCCGCCATATTGAATGAACCGAAAAATAATCGGCACTTTCTTCTGATTTTTAACATTTATTTCGACATCCATGCAGTTTTCGATAAACATACAAGAGAGCAAAAAGTATCCAAATTAAAGAGAGAATCAAAATTGATGATTCATTGGAAGCAGAGGCGGCACGCATAAAAGTTCGAGAGGGTTGAATTGGGTACGACCCCCAAAAATGTATCACCCTGTAGATATTCAAAAATGCTCAAAAGCCCCAAATATTGAGTTATTGAAGTGAATTTGGTGTGCGAAATTTCATTCAATTATTTTGGAAATTATAGGAGGAAGCTCAGAAAAAACAGAAAAATATAAAACTTTGGCACCCTGTATATCTGAAACGAAGCTCCTGAGCATATATTTTTACATAAGATTTTCATCATAAAAAAATGTCTTTTACAAGATGGTAGAGTCCTTCTACAAAAATCTGACTCACCCTATATATATATATCAGGGGCGGCTAGTCAAAGGAGGCTAAGGGGGCTAAGCCTCCTCAATAATATTCCGTGTATCACTAATATATAATATTGAATAGTCAGCATTATTCAGCATATTCATATTAATCAAAATCATATTATTTTATGCACCTACCTTCCTTTCAACCTACATTATATAATATAATTTATTAATTAAGATAGAAGGTATTTACATTTACTGCATTTCATTCATTTCAAGATTTGTGGCAACGCTGCGGAGGCATGGAAAAGTATATTCTCAACGTCCATTATGCCTGCCACAGAAAAGCAAACAACGGTGCAAATACTCCGAATGAATACTTCATTGCGATAGAAAAGCAAAACACATGTAAATGGCAACACGGATAGGAACCCAGTCTCATACAATGTCGACCAATCACAACTATAAAATTTCGCGTGACATCGAGTGAATTCGTTGGAAAGCATTAATTGAATCGTAGTGTGATCGTAGTTACTAATGGCAGCGTGTTTACTTATATTGCTCGCGTATTGTTTCAAAATGAGTTTGGTTACTGAAGTTAATTTCAAAAATTTCAATGGTGACTTAGTGGAATATTTGTCATCCCATAGCTTTAGTGCACTAAGTTATGAGGATGAAGTTTCGATAAAAACATTGCGACCTACCCCTGAAATAAACAATTTGGTGCAGCGTAACAGACAACAAAACCGCGGTTTTAATACAAGGAATTATGAGACATCCTTACCTAACCGGATCACAGGTAAAAAATAAATTATTTTGTTGGCAGTGTTTACTTTTTACTAGGGAAAATGTCTCTGTTTGGGGCCGCTTAGGATTTGAGGATTTAATTCTATACCTAGTTGAAAGTGAGGAATTTTTCACCGATAAAGTAACTTTAAATACAGCACGCGGATTAATATCTCACTTACAAGATAAGGAATTTTTATATTTTTTAAACATCTTTGAATTAATTTTTGAACAAACAGAAATAGTTTTTCAAATCTAACAGCACAAGTTTTCAGATGTAATTTACTCACGAATTCTGCTCAAGTTTCTTTTGGAAAAAATTTCAGAATTTCGTGCAGAAGTTTATTTTAAAAAACTATTTTCTGTATTTCAAACTACTGATGATACGACTCAATTTAGCCCAAAACGAAAGAAATTCAGTTACGCAGATATGGAGCTTCACTATAAGCAAATATTTTATGAAATTTTGGATACTATTAGGGGTCAAATAGAAATAAGGTCCTCTGATTTGAAAGAACTGCATTTCTTCGACTTCGAAAATTTGTTTACCGGATTTTGGGCTAATTTTCCAGATAACCTTTTGGAAAATTTATTTTAAAAATAAACTTTTTTTGAGAAGGTGGCCATAAAAAGTGAACTGTGTGTTGTTTATAATGACAATGAAATTTTTGGGGCAAAATGAAAATCATGTGAGGGCTATTAAATACCTTCTTGATAATGATTTGAATCAAGATTTACCCCAAGTTTATAAACTCTTATGTCTAATTGTTTCTATCCCGGTGACATCGGCTTCCGTAGAGCGCTCGTTTTCCACTCTTAACAGAATTAAAACTTATTTACGAAATTCAATGAGCCAGGATCGTTTGAATAATATTAGTTTGTTGTCTATTGAAGAGGAATTGGTAAAACTTTTGGCGAAAGACAAAAAATTTTATGAGGATATTATAGATCATTTTGCTAAAGTTAAAGATCGCAGAATCCCGCTAATCTTCAAAAATATATAATAACTTTTTATTTGCTCTCACCAGCTGTCAAAAAATTCGTTAAGTAGGTAGGTAGGTACCCATTTTGTGAAAGAAAAAAAAAATTGATTAATTGGCTGAGAAGAATTTTTGTGAATATTGTAAATAGGAGTTGTAGGTCTCAAGGTAGACACTCGAGAGTGAAAACAAATTAATAGCTTAGGGTGCTTGTTTTACTTAGATTTTCTTTAAATTATAAGGCGGTTGACCTTGAAATCCTAAACATTTTCGCCTATGGTGTATTTTTTAACACCTCTTGTAGCCTCCTCAAACCAAAACCTCACGAGCCGCCACTGATATATATATATAAATATATATATATATATATATATATATATATATATATATATATATATATATATATATATATATATATATATATATATATATATATATATATATATATATATATATATATATATATATATATTGTTGGGATTTTTCGTGGTATAACAGATATTAAATGTCTAATAAAAATAGATTTAATTTACTCGACGTTTCGGCTCTATTTTTGGAGCCTTTCACAAGAGTTTCATCAAGAGTCTGTAAGATAAAATATAATTTAAAACTAGTTCACAATACAAAGGTTGATATTAAAAATGTTCCTCACTACGGATCGTTTTGTTTTATTTTCTTTTGCTGTGGTAAGTTCCAGCTCGTGTGAACGACTGGTTTATGAATCCGAAACAGGTGTCGAGTCTTAATCGTTTCACGTGTCTTCGCGTTATGCGCCTTTTATAATATTTGAGAATATACGGTGCTCAAATTATTCACGTCTGAACGGTTATTGATTACATTTTGTAGATTTTTCTGGATATGTATCATTTCTAAAATTTCTCTTTTCTTTGTGTTAGTTTCTGTTGCCAAGATTCTAGTTTTGTCGTAGTTGAAACTATGTCCGTCTGTTTGTTTGTGTTTATTTAGTGCCGTAATCTGGGTTTTTGAATATTTATGCGTTTTAATTCTTTCTTTTAAGTGTTGCATTGTTTGACCTATATATGTCTTATTACAGTTGTTACATGGGATTTCGTATACTGTGTGTGTCTTGTCCATTAGAGGTGTTTTGCTTTTGAGTTTTGTGTAAATTTGTTTTACCTGGATTTGTGGTTTGTAGGCTATTTTTATTTCATATGGTTTTAGTATGTGACTTATTCTTTGTGATAGTGAGGGTATGTATGGCAGTGTTATGTATTTGGATGTTTTGTTGTTTTCATGTTTGGTGTTTGTTTGTTCTGTGTTGTATAATTCATAAGTTCTCTTTTTTGTTATTTGGTTTATCATCAATTGAGGATAACCATTTTTCTGTAGTAGTGTATTTGTCTGTTTTAGTGTTTGTGGTCTGAGAATGGGTGATGTCAGTTTCAGGCTTCGTTCGATATAATTTGTTATGATGGCTATTTTTTGTGAAATGGGATGGTTTGATTTAAAGTGTATGAGTCTGTCGGTGGATATGGGTTTCCTATACAATTTAGTGAGGATCTTATTTCCGTGTTTAATTAAAGTCATGTCCTTGAAATTAAGTTGGTTGTCTTTCTCTTTTTCCATTGTGAATTTAAGTTTTGGGTGGATGTTTTTGAATTTATTCTGTATTTGTTGTATCTGGTCCTCATCTGCTACTAAATATTTTAATATCAACCTTTGTATTGTAAACTAGTTTTAAATTATATTTTATCTTACAGACTCTTGATGAAACTCTTGTGAAAGGCTCCAAAAATAGAGCCGAAACGTCGAGTAAATTAAATCTATTTTTATTAGTCATTTAATATCTGTTATACCACAAAAAATCCCAACAATCTATAATATACAGATACAAAACCAATCCAAATGAATATATATATATATATATATATATATATATATATATATATATATATATATATATATTCTATTTAGAGAAAGGGAACTCCGAGTATATATATATATATATATATATATATATATATATATATATATATATATATATATATATATATATATATATACTCGGAGTTCCCTTTCTCTTTACGTCATTTCTATTTGATTTAAAAAGACCGAATCGATAATTCATACGTAAAGATTGCCCTTTTTCAAATAGCACTCAGTAAAAATGTCTTTTTACTCCAATTTAAATCCATCGAAAACGCCAGGTACCTAGTTTTCATTATTTTCCGACCAAAATTGTTTGAATATTGATAAAGCATAGCAAAGAATATTTCATTCATTCGAATATCCAAGGAAATATATTCAATTGAAAAATTCTAAAATTTATTTAAATTGATTTATTAATGTGAATCCATAGGTATTAATGATTTTTATATTGTAGATCTTCAAGTACATAGTTCTAGTTGAAGTTCAACTCGATTTTATTAAAAAGTTAACGTTTCGCCACGACATTCGTGGCTTTTTCAGACGTTTTGAAATATTGAAATTTCTTTGACATTTATTGATTTAAATAGTTAAAAAAGACTACTATGTTTCATCAAAAAAATTTTTCGGCTATGGCCGTTCTCTGTTATTTATTACGTGCTATTCAGTCCAATATATATATATATATATATATATATATATATATATATATATATATATATATATATATATATATGAATATACATATATATATATATATATATATATATATATATATATTTATATATATATATATATATTTATGATATATATATATATATAGGGTGTCCCGTAAATAACACGCCAGAGTGACACTGGAGGTAGATTGGCTTCAGGTAAATCAGATAACATCAATATGACCTTAGTAAAAGTTTTCTGGTTTTCGAGATATTGCCACTCTTATGTATGTATAGTACACTAACTATTGATGATAGTACAAGAAAAAAAACATAAGTTAGAAGTTATTTATAATCTAAAAAGGCGAGAAAATGACCAAAATTATAGATTTTTGAAAAAAACATACATAAGAGTGGCAATATCTCGAAAACCAGAAAACTTTTACTGAGATCAGGTTGATGTTATCTGATTTACCTGAAGCCAATCTACCTTCAGTGTCACTCTGGCGTGCTATTTACGGGACACCCTGTATATGTATATTCTTTTTTTTAGTCCAAAAATTAGTGCCTATACCTTCCTTTAATTTTGAATTATCATCTTCAAGGAACTAGATTTTTTTAGATTTGTATTCATTACAATATATCAATTTAAAATAGTATCAATTAGTATTCCTAGTTACTGAAATATTTCTTCATTCACTTTTTTCTGGTGGTGCCCAAATAAAAGTCATCATTTTTCTCTTAGAACTACTCCCTGCATTCAATTAAAGAATACAGAAACGAGCTTGGGAAATTTGTCATAAAATTATGAGGAATTTGTCAATGTCGGATGGATATTCGAAGGAAAATTTTGAAATTTATTTGGAATGAAGTTGTCAAACTCAATCATGTTGTCTTAGTTATTGATAATTGCACTGAATGCAATTATCAGTGTAATGTTGATATGATTGGATGGAATTGTTTCATATGACACAAAATGACAAAATTTGATTGGTTGTTAGAACTGTCAAAAAATTTTTAGTAGTAATACTATAAGTACTTCAAAATAATCAGGTTATACATCGATATCTTGATGCATAATTACAAAAAAAATGTCAGTTTGCAGTCTAAATTACAGTGGGTTGCCAAATTATTAGGGACAGTAACAATTTCTTGCAATTTCGATGTTTAGATGGATTTAGTGAGAAAAGTAACTGACCTATCTAGAGTTTTTTAATTTATATGTTTGCTGTTGGTAATCCTAGTTGGTTGTAAGAGTGGCAGCACTACAATCGCGCTTAGCCTATCAACTATTTGGAGTTATTGTACAAGTTGCTTTGTTTTTGTGCTTGTCGTGAATGGTGTTAATCAGGTTTTTTAAATTTCTCAGTGATTTTTTAAGGGTTTTTAGGAAACCAGCATCATAAAAAAGTGAGTAAGAATTATTTATTTGTTATTTTAGCAGGTTTCAATATCAAATTTAATTTTATTGAGCAGATTTTCAGAAAAAAAGTTTTTTTTAGAATGAGCAAGTTAACAGACACGTCTCCAAAGAAACTCAGAGAAATTCAGACATTACTGTCACATACCTCTCATTCCCAAAGAGAGATAGCAACAATTACAGGTGTTTCCAAATCAGTGGTTACCAGAATCGAGAAAAAAATACATCAAAACCTACCCCTGGAAGTCATTCGTAAAGGAAAATGCGGTAGAAAAAGGATAACCACACCTAGAAGCGACCGCAAAATAAGGGACGTGTGCCTACAGAATAGAAAATTGTCTGTGATTCATATTACCAGACATGTCAATGAAGCTGGAATCAACGTTTCTAAGAGAACATTACAAAGACGGTTGGCTGAGGAAAATTTGATTGGTCACCGCCCAACCAAAAAACCACGCCTTACGGAGGCAATGAAGAGGAAGCGCCTAGAATGAGCAAAAAATCATAGAAATATGACGATTGAGGACTGGAGTCGTGTAAGTAATACTTGTATGCCTAAATAATCGTTTTATTATGACCTTATTATTAATATTTTGATATCTAACAGGTTTGCTTTTCCGATGAATCCACATTCCAAATTCTAATGGACAAAAGCACATTTGTTAGACGACGCGACGTCCTGAAGAGAAATACCATCCAGACTGCATCGTGAAGAGGGTTAAACGCCCTATGTGCGTTATGGTATGGTCTGTGATCTCTGTTAGAGGTATCGAGGTAGAGGGTCGTCTCTACATCGTAGAAGGAACCATGAGACAGGCCCAGTACAAGGGTGTACTGGAAAAGGGCCTTCTTCCCCAGGTCAGAGAATGGTTCCCTGATAACGGAGACTATATTTTTATGCACGATTCGGCAGCATGTCATAAAGCCAAAAGTATAACAGCTTTATTGGAACAAAAAAAACGTCAGAGTTTTGCCCTGACCGTTCAATTCTCCGGCTTTGAATCCAATCGAGAACTTATGGGAACTGACTAAACGTGAAATCGCTAAACTTGAGATCACAAACAAACAGCAAATAATTAGAGTCTGGCACCATCATTCTGAAATTCAAGTATATGCAACGACCTGCATTGAGAGCATGCCCCGGCGTTTAGAAGCTGTCATTGCAGCCAAGGGTGATATCACCAAATATTAATTTATTCACATCAAAATGTCTCAACCTGTGTTTTGAAATTGAAAATTGTATTTCACATAAAATATTATGTTATAGTAATAAACAAACGAATAATATACTTATTACATAACTTTCAACCACACCTTTCAGTCAATTTCCCAACATAAACTACAAATTGTCAATTTTTATAGGTGTCCCTAATAATTTGGCAACCCACTGTATTTGGTCAAACTGCCACGATTTGTAATTATGCAGGAAGTTCGAGATGTATAACCGTATTTATTTTGAAGTACTTATTGTATTTGATACGATTATTTCTTTAGTAAATTAGGTAAATATAAACGATTTATTAGTTTGAATACAAATTGGTACAATGGAATTTACAATTATTGTATACTACGTTTTTTTTAACTGTTAGTATTTTCTGCGCTGGAAACATGGCTACGGCTCATTGAAGTGCTGAAAGTACTGAAGTTGTTATTACTTGAACCTATAGAGTTTTCAAAATTGGATCTCATTTTATTTATTATGTTTTGGTGATGTTCATCTAACTGTTGGTAGGGTTTGATGCAATTGCCATGTCCTGTTATTTTAATAAGTTCTTGTTTCGATACACCTGCTTTTGTCAATTGTGAAACAGCAGTGGCTCGGTGAGAATGATTTGAGAATGTTCTGCTTGTCATATTCAAATTTGCCAATTCTGCAGACTTTTTGGTCCATTTACTAATTTCATGCACTCCAATTGGCATATTTTTGTACCAGCCAAGGGTTTTTGGTTTTCTCCAGTTAGGATTTACGGTCAGAAATAACCTATCTGTTTTGATATTGAAGTTTTCGCTTATTTTTATTATTAGTTTATCTAGAAGTCTCACTGGACAACGACTTATTTCATCATGGTTGGGTACAAGCCATTTATTATTAACACAAGGTTCTGCTCCTCCCTGTGTTGTTTTAGTGATCATTTCCAGTTTCCTTTTGAAAATAATGAGTCAAGCATGACGCTCCTTCATTTCCCCTCCACGCAAGTTCTACAGAAGGAATCAAGAAGAATTTAATTTGTAATCCTTGTGTATTTTCATCCCACGCTTCTATCATTGCTATGTACTCGTTATCTTTGAATGCTGATGTTCTGATCTTTCTCTTGTCTGGTAACATTTGAAGTTTCCTTCTTTTCAAATTTCTTGCGTTTACCTTTGCTAAAAATATGGGACTAGAGAATGGATCAATTACTCTATGGAACTCTTTCATATATTTTTCTTGTACTTGTTTTTCTGTAACCTTCCACATCATTGTAACCACATTTTCTTTATAATTGTCTCCATTACTTTTTTGCATATTGAAAGCCCAATATTTCAAAGTTGATGCTATCATTTCAGTGGAAATTGATTCATTTAGTACATAGTTTTTTTCACTACAAAACGTAAGAAATTGTTTTGATACGTACTTTTTTGTTTTCACTGTATTATGAGGCTCAGTATTTCGTATACTTTCGTCTATTGAATTTAATGATAAATCTCCGAATCGACTCAATTTTGAAAATTTATTGATAAACGTCAAAATTTAACGATCCGGTTAGTTTGCGTATTGTTGTATATTGATGTTGATGTGGTTACTATGGAAATTAAATTATTGTGAAATTTTCGATTGGTAGAGCTACTCTATGTATAATCAGTTATAATATTACAAGAACATCGAAAATAATCCATTAAACTTCCGAGTCACGAGACGTATTTTGCGAAACATCACGAGAGCGCAGCTCGAGTGTTGTTTCGTTATGCTGACCTCGTCATTCGAAGTATTTTCTTAAAACATCACTCGAGCTGCGCTCTCGTGGATGTTTCGCAAAATACGTCTCGTGACTCGGAAGTATAATCGATTATTTTCGATGCTCTTGTGATATTATAACTGATTACTTTTTTCATAGATTATAATCGTCTCAGTTTGACAGAATATTCAGACTGTCAAACTGGCACTCTTCGTGATAATTATACAACAATTCATTGATGTATAACCTTATTATTTTGAAATACTTATAGTATTACTACTGATTTTTTTCGTATAATTTTCAACCAATCAGAACGATCAATTCAGTTAAGTTACCTTGTATAATTCCGATAATACCTGATTATCCATAGAGTAGCTCTACAAATCGAAAACTAACAGGACCATCAAATATTGACGTTAATCAATAACTGTTCAGAAAAAGTGTATTCTGAGATTTTTACTTAATTTACTCAATAGATAATTGTATCAAATACAATGCGTACATCAAAATAAATACGGTTATACATCTCAAACTTCCTGCATAATTAAAAATCGTGTCACTTTGACAGAATAATCCTCCCGCTTCGCGGTCGGATTATTTAAACTGTCAAACTGACACTCTTTGTAATTATGCAACAAGTTATCGATGTATAACCTGATTATTTTGAAGTAATTATAGTATTTCTACTGATTATACTATAACGAATGAAAAATATCAATTTTTTTCTGACAAACGTCAAAATATCGACAATATGAAAACATTCACATTTTTACACGAGGCGAAACATCAAAACGATTATATAATTCATGTATAAATAAGCCGATATAATCCGTGAATTTTGCATAACTACTGCGTATTGATAAGTGAATATACCCTTGACGACGTGATATAATCGTTTTGGTGTTACGCCTCGTGTCAGAATGTGAATGTTTTCACATTGACGATGTTTTGACGTTTGTCAAAAAAAAATTAATATTTTTTATTCGTTATACAATCGTAACGAATACCACTCGAGCAATCGAAAATAATCGTTTTATTGACCTCGTCACTCGACGTATTTTCTTTTTCGCAAAATACGTCTCGTGACTCGGAAGTATAATCGATTATTTTCGATGCTCTTGTGATATTATAACTGATTATATCACGTCGTCAAGGGTATATTCACTTATCAATACGCAGTAGATATGCAAAATTCACGAATTCTATTGGCTTATTCACACATGAGTTATATAATCATGTATAATCAAATTTATACAAGGTAACTTAACTAAATTGATCGTTCTGATTGGTTGAAAATTATACGAAAAAAAATATCGAAAATTACAGGGATAATAGGCTTTCCATTACCGTTGAAAAATGTATATAGAAAAGAACATGATCTCAATGACGAAGGTCTGCTTCTAATGCAGAATTTATCGAATAATACATTTACGTCTAATCAAAGATGATTTCATGTGAACTCATTTTTCTGCTTTATTTACGTCGTATGAACTTTTATTTTTTGACCAGATACGCAAAAAACTATTAAATAATTTTCAGTCATTCGAAACCCTAGTTAAGCTAGTGTGGTATCTCACTCAAGTTATCAAATGTAATGCACGTGTTTGAAAGAAATCATGTAGGCATTATAATGTTGTGGCCACTTTATGAAAATAACACTTTTTTTCGAGTGGAAAAATTGCCTTACTGACAATATCTTCCAGTTTGAAATAGTAAATCTAGTTCACCATTTTGTGCGATATATCGTCCGAGAGAGGTTAATGATGTATCCCATTATGTAGGAAATTTCTTTGTTGGGGAAAAAGGTTGTTCTTAGAGTTTCGCATGATAGACTGTCCGATGCCACTAGTACGGAAATTTCCTTGTGAAATATTTCACGCTTCATTGACCTTAAAATTCATGAATTATTTTTTAGTGTCCAATTTATTTTATATATTTTGTGTCACCATATAATCCACATTATATACGTCGGCATATTGAGAAGTTTGTTGTGTTCGTTTTTGAATGTAACCTAGGACCCAAAAAGAAAAATTGTATGTTTATATATATATATATATATATATATATATATATATATATATATATATATATATATATATATATATATATATAAACATAACTGCGTTAAAATTTTATTAAATAACTAGTTTGAGCCTTGAGAATGTCAATAAAATCTGACGAAATATTGGCAAATAATAAGTTTTATGCCTATTTTTCCTCACCCACTTAGCTTATTCAATTGTTTTCGGAATATTAGTTATTTTTCGTATATATATATATATATATATATATATATATATATATATATATATATATATATATATATATATATATAATATATATATATATATATATATATATATATATATATATATATATATATATATATATATATATATATATATATATATATATAAAAATAATATATATATATATATATATATATATATATATATATATATATTATATATATATATATATATAAATATATATATATATATATATATATATATATAATATATATATATATACTATGAAATTATCGGGAGGCGGTCTGTAGGGAAAATAAAACTCTTACGTTCTCGTTAACTCAATATTTTCGTCACTCAATTTTGTGACTTCATCAGGAGTACACTGAAATGAAATAAAATTACATAATATCAAACATATACAAGGAACACATTAAAAAACCTACAGTTGTAGAGCCGGGACATCACAAGATATGTGTGGATCACACAGTGGGTAACGCACGACTGAGTGATAATATTGTATCGGGTCACTCTAGTATCAGTAGTATCTATACATTATTAGTTAAATTTTATTTTTGGATGGAGTTATTTTTACATGCTTCTTATAATCCCACAATATATGTTACTGAGTTGGCCGGTTTCCGATTTGTAATTAATACATTTTTTTGTTTTTTATAATATGACACATTTCTAGGAAAAGTCTTGTTTTGTAATTATTATGTGATCAATAATTTTTACGTTGTCAAAATCGAAGATATGTCCAGTGTTAGTCTGATGTTCGACAAACAGCGCACGAATTTTTGCCCAACCGGCAGTCACTCTTATGTTGTGTAATGCGTTGGTTTCAGCCATTGATTTAGTTTGTCCAACATAAGAACCATCACAATGTGAACACGCGTATTTCATAAACTACGTTGTTTTTAGCATGGTCGGTGTTTTGTCTTTTAATTTGGAAAACAATTGGGAGGTTGTCAATATATGGTAGTTGGCAATTTTCAAGTCTGGGATCCGTTTAAACAGTGTTATCAGTTTTTGTGAGAGTTGATTTATGTTTGGTATTTTTCTATACTTCACCATCTGTCGGTCTACTTGCTCTGTAGGGCCATCATAAATTATGGAATTGTATATAAGATGTTTTAATATGTGTTTAGGATATCCGTTGTTAAGAAAAATATCAGTTAGCAATTTTAAATTTTTTTGCAGAAATCTTTCATCACTGATATGTGTAATCCTATTTTTCATGGCGATTACAGTGTTATATTTTTGGTTTCTAGGGTGGTTGGAGAAACCAAAAATATAACACTGTAATCGCCATGAAAAATAGGATTACACATATCAGTGATGAAAGATTTCTGCAAAAAAATTTAAAATTGCTAACTGATATTTTTCTTAACAACGGATATCCTAAACACATATTAAAACATCTTATATACAATTCCATAATTTATGATGGCCCTACAGAGCAAGTAGACCGACAGATGGTGAAGTATAGAAAAATACCAAACATAAATCAACTCTCACAAAAACTGATAACACTGTTTAAACGGATCCCAGACTTGAAAATTGCCAACTACCATATATAAACAACCTCCCAATTGTTTTCCAAATTAAAAGACAAAACACCGACCATGCTAAAAAACAACGTAGTTTATGAAATACCGTGTTCACATTGTGATGGTTCTTATGTTGGACAAACTAATCAATGGCTGAAACAACGCATTACACAACATAAGAGTGACTGCCGGTTGGGCAAAAATTCGTGCGCTGTTGTCGAACATCAGACTAACACTGGACATATCTTCGATTTTGACAACGTAAAAATTATTGATCAACATAATAATTACAAAACAAGACTTTTCCTAGAAATGTGTCATATTATAAAAAACAAAAAATGTATTAATTACAAATCGGATACCGGCCAACTCAGTAACATATATTGTGGGATTATAAGAAGCATGTAAAATAACTCCATCCAAAAATAAAATTTAACTAATAATGTATAGATACTACTGATACTAGAGTGACCCGATACAATATTATCACTCAGTCGTGCGTTACCCACTGTGTGATCCACACATATCTTGTGATGTCCCGGCTCTACAACTGTAGGTTTTTTAATGTGTTCCTTGTATATGTTTGATATTATGTAATTTCATTTCATTTCAGTGTACTCCTGATGAAGTCACAAAATTGAGTGACGAAATATTGAGTTAACGAGAACGTAAGAGTTTATTTTCCCTACAGACCGCCTCCCGATAATTTCATAGTATTTAATTCATCGTACGGTCGACAACACCACAAACTCCTAATTATATATATATATATATATATATATATATTATATATATATATATATATATATATATATATATATATATATATATATATATATATATATATATATATATATATATATATATATATATATATATATATATATAAAGGAAGCAACAAGGTATTATCCTCGGGGTTGCAGTCTATTGGGAATTGTTATATTCAAGTAATACTCTGTAGGTATTCAATTCTTTCCAATGGCTAAGTTTTGACAGTTTAGATTTTTCACCGTGAAGTGCACGCAATTTTTATTCTAGAAACCTCAAGGTGATGTCTTGATAATGGAAATAAATTATTTCGGAAGCTAGAGAATTCAACGAATAGCTTTACTTGAATATGGCCATTACTAATTGGCGCAGATATATATATATATATATATATATATATATATATATATATATATATATATATATATAATTATATATAATTTATATATATATATATATATATATATATATATATATATATATATAATATATATATATATACATATATATATATATATATATATATATATAATATATATATATATATATATATATATATATATATATATATATATATATATGTATATATATATATATATATATATATATATATATATATATATATATATATATATATATATATATATATATGTATATATATATATATATATATATATATATATATGTATATATATATTATACTTATATTATATTAACTTTATCAAAACTTTTGGAAAATTGACATTTCTTTGACATTTATTGATTTGAAAATATTTGAATAGTTAAAAAAGACTACTATGTTTCATCAAAATTTTACGGCTGTGGCCGTTCTCTGTTATTTATTATGTGCTATTCAGTCCAATATTAACATTCAAATCTGTTATTATTAGATGGTAAGGGAAACCTCTACCCACGTAATGTTCGAAATAGGTTCAAATTATTTTGATTTTGAAAAGTCAAAGAATAGGGTACTATTTATCTTTTTTTCAAAAATTTTTTATTACGGTTGTGGCCGTCTTTAGTTACGTGCTATTTAGTCCAATATCAATAGATAGGTCTGTTGATATTTGTTGTATTTAAAAAGACATTACTTGTAATTTTGGAGATCACATGTTCTAAACTATACTTTCTTTTTAGAAAAATTGAAAATTCTAGATGTTTAGATTTTGTCTAAGAAGATGAGTTGTTATGGTTAGAGTTTGTTTGTTGAATTATTTTGTTTTGGTTTATGTTGTTTCTTAGAAACAATAAAAACAATGAGAATCATAGTTTTAACTTTGATAGCACAAAAATTTTAGAAATAGAAAAAGATCAAAAACGCAGAGAAATTTTAGAAATGTTACATATTCAAAAAAATTTAAATAAAGTCGTAAATGATAGAACATATATAAAACATTTAAGTTCAATATAAGCAGATTTAATTCTTCAATTTGTCTAAGAAACAACATGAATCAAAACAAAATAATTCAACAAACAAACTCTAACCATAACTACTTATCTTCTTAGACAAAATCTAAACATCTAGAATTTTCAATTTTTCTAAATATAAAGTATAGTTTAGAACATGTGATGTCTTTTTAAAGACAACAGTAAAATATTTTAAACCTATTTTGTACATTACGTGGGTGAAGGTTTCTGTGGTTCCCTTCCCATCTAATATCAACAGACCTATCTATTGATATTGGACTAAATAGCACGTAATTAATAACTAAAGACGGCAATAGCCGTAATAAAAAAATTTTGAAATAAATATAAATATTACCCTATTCTTTGACTTTTCAAAATCAAAATAATTTGAACCTATTTCGAAAATTACGTGGGTAAAGTTTTCTGTGGTTTCCCTTACCATCTAATAATAACAGATTTGAATGTTAATATTGAACTGAATAGCACGTAATAAATAACAGATAACGGCCACAGCCGAAAAATTCTGATGACACATAGTAGTCTTTTTCAACTATTCAAATTTTTTCAAATCAATAAATGTCAAAGAAATTTCAATTTTTCAAAAGTTTTGATAAAGCCACGAATGTCATGGTGAACCGTTAACTTTTTAATAAAAACGAGTTTTTCGAGATTCACCAAGCCTGTTATTGCTAATAATTATCAAAAAGTTAAAAATAGTTCACAGGCAACAACAATTGAAATAATTAAATATATATATATATATATATATATATATATATATATATATATATATATATATATATATATATATATATATATATATGTATATATATATATATAATAATTTATTTCATTTTAACAATCATTGCTAAGTAACAATAAAAGTAAAATATGTCAGCAAAATAATTAATGTAGCCTCACACTGTGGTTCTACACTTCTCAAAAAATTCATTAATATTATAGGGTTCGCAACTCAATAAGAACGCATATACCTCTGTCCTGAACATACTTATATCATCTATAGATTTAATTTCCTTGGGGAGAGAGTTGTACAGCTTCATGCACACATACTCAACACTGCTCTGTGTTAGAGATAGTTGTCTTTTAGGATAAATGAAGAAATGTGTCCTCCTTGTCTGATTTCTGTTTATATAAATTTTAAAATATTCACTATATTATCGTATGAACACGACACACTTCAAAACATACAAACCAATACAAGTAAGTATTCCATTATCTTTAAAAACTCCCCTACATGATTTTCTGTAAGCAATATGATAAATTGTTCTCAATGCATGTTTCTGTGTTTTGAATATTCGATCGTGATGCGGACTGTTTCCCCAGAAAACTATTCCATAAGAAAGCAATGACTGAAAATTTGCAAAATATAAGTTCTTCATTATATCTTCTGTTACATGATGTCTCATAACATTAAAAGTGTAAATTACCGAGTTTAATTTTTTATTCAGAGTATCTACATGCCCTTTCCACTTCAATGATGTATCAATACAAAGTCCTAAAAATTTTACCGTTTTGGTAGGCTCAAATATTGTATTTTCTAATTGTATTCTCTCTGGTATAATGCATTTAGATTGCTCAGTTTGAAATACAGCACATTCAGTTTTATTTAAATTCAAATACAACAAATTTTCAGAGCACCACCTCTCTACGGTTCTCAAGATTACTTTCATATTATTAACTGAGTTTTGCAAATTCTTTGATGACGTAATGACATTTGTGTCATCAGCATAGATAACGATGTTGTGTTCTGCAGCTTGCAATTGATTTGGCAAATCATTGATATAGATCAGAAATAATAGTGGGCCCAGGATACTTCCTATTTTAACTTCTTTTTCGAGTGAAGTATATACTTCTATATTACTTTCAATAGTTACCTTTTGCGTTCTATTTTTCAAATAACTTTCTATCAAATGAAGCTGTTCATTGCGAATTCCACATATCTCAATTTTCTTCAATAGTCTGTCATGTCCTACGCAATCAAAAGCTTTGGATATATCCAAAAAAAATGCCAGTGTAATATCTCCATTTTCGAGAGCTTCTAGTATTCCCTGCGCTAATTCATAGATTGCCGTATCTACACCTCTATTACTCAGAAA
>JARQZK010000132.1:5000-32500 GCA_030704885.1 Cynegetis impunctata
GATTCAAACCAGGAATAAGAAGTTCACGCAATTTATATTAATCTGTGTGAATTTTCTTCATTCAGAATATATTGATTGATCTGCCTATATATTTACCTAAAACAGCTAAAAAAAAATTCACTTAATTATCAATCATAAACAGATGACATTACTTATATCGAACTTATCAAACATAAATGAGAAGTATATTAAATATATTAAAATAAGAAATTCAATATTAGTTACAACTGACTTAGCAAAATAATTGAGACGTTGACATTGAAACGGAGGTAAATGCCAAAATTGCCGAAATTTATTTTTTTCACTGAAACGATTCTAAATGCCAATGCCAATAACGTTGAAAAGGAGGTAAGTGCCTATCACCTCTCATTTAGTTTTGAGCGGTGTCACAAGATGCCGCTGGTTGCAACAGAACTATCTATGTTATCACCTAAAACACAGTGCCATGAAGTTCAACAAAATAACTAAATTCCAAATTTACTATTCGAATCTGTATTCACATCTGATTTACTTAGCTGCTTTTGGGGCCAAGCAAGACAACAATATATCAATAGATTACAAATAGCCCAGCATAAAATAGTTAAAACTTTATTTAATTTTCCATATAGGACAATACAAACGATGCTTTACGAAGATCTAATAATATTTTTGAAAGTCCCATGATATAGTTAAAAGCTGGATAGTGTCAAAAGTTATTTTACAAAAACAAAAACAACCAAACTGAAACAGAACTCAAAATTGTGACATACATCATTACAAGCACGAGAACAAATCAACATTTCCAGATATACTCCCAACAAATGTTGGGAAAAAAAAGGACTACATTTCAGGCTCTATACAATGGTTCAACAAAATTCCCGACATACTTCTAAAAAACAGTCCGTCCATTGACAGTTTCAATAGAAAGATGAAAAAACTCCTCCTAGAGAACCTATGATTTGTAAAAAGTGATCTCTTCCTCTGACTAAAATAGTTATTTAAGTTAAAAAAAATTTATATAAGTTACTAAAATGTTAGGACATGCATGTCACTCATACAATCTTACATGTTATACTCATTATGAATCTTGTTATCTCTTAGAGTACTTGAATAAATAAAAAAAATAAAAAAAGAATGACTGTTTGCTTTGCAAAGATGACAAGTGCCGCAGCATGGGTTCACCATACATTTATAAAGATATTTGTAAATAATCTTTGAATTTTTTTTTTACATTATTATCTAAAAATGTATGTTTGTCACCTATGCGTCTTTAGCATGGTGGACAAAAACCGAAGAGGTCACTACACGCAACCGGCTGCAAAAACTGCAAAGGCTGGCCTGCAGTGGTGTTACGGGAGCTATGCGTAACGTAGCCGCTCCCTACATGCCAGCGTCCTTTTTGAGGTTAATACACTTCGGATCTGGCTATCCCTTACATGCTATAGCAGTGTGAGGAAACAATAATAGCAGTGGCGCCTCGCTCATGGGAAGGCGATGCAGAAATAAGTCCCGAACGGGAGGGCTACCTAACCTGGAAACAGTGGGGGTGGGCGTCGTGGACATATGGCGGGATGAGCACATTTGAGTGTCAAAACACATTGTGATTCAAAAACTGCATGGCAAAAAAACTCACATCGGTACCATAATGTTATGCAACTTCTTCGATTTCGAACAAACGCACCATTATTAAGAAAACGTGTTCATAAGCTTGACCCGTCCTAGGCGTGGCAATAAGTTCTCGTATGTTAATCGTTTTAGGACAAAAAAGTCTTCCCCAATCATCTGGTTTACCGACTTTGGAAGATTTCCAAAAAATCAGGAAAGAAGAGTGTCACATATGGCATTTTTTGCGCGTGTTATATACGACACCCTAAACTGAGGATCTCTAAATCCCTGGAAGTGAACCCTCTATTCTACAGACCGAATAATGGCTGTTTACCGTATGCGCTTCAGGAGTTGCCTTAAATGACCTCAAAGGGGCGCATTCTACATCACCAGGACAGCCGGCCCACGCCGAGGTCCTGGAATCACAAAGCCAGGGGAATCTCTACTGAACATGGGAAGGGGTGCGTAATACCTATAAAGCAACTGGGCCGAAAGGCACATAAAGTGGACTCGACTGTGGCGCAGGGATGTGGTGTTGAAGGAAATGGAAAAAGCCGATGAACTTGCCAAAGTGCATCAAAGGTTACACACTGCTGGACTGAGCCTTTTGTGGTCCTTGGAAAAAAGACCAATATAAGGCAGCGGTTTCAACAATTGGGGAGTTTGATAAATAGGGTAACCCTCTGGAGAACACTCCTGGACTCACGCAGTCCAAAGAACGTTCCGTAAGATTTTCAACAGACTTACGCCAAGAAAGCTCCTGAGGCCTATCACGAGCTGAAGCTTGCGGGCGATGGGTTGGACTGCTTGACAGGGCACTGTCGGTACAAGTAACCATTTGTTAACCGTAGGGGAACCCGCAGAATATATTTGTAGGCTCTTGTGGATCAGAAGGCAGAAACCAGCTTGAACACATGGTTATGCAAGTGTCCCAGAGTTGGGGGACTAAGAACCATCATATTTGGGGAAACCTGTTTTTCTGGATACCCATGAGGTAATGGCCAAGGCCCCCAAGGATGTTGTTGGATTTATCAACACCATTGACGACCTCCTTGGGTTTCAATGAATGAGTAGGGTAGAGAACAAAAGATCTACATGGTCGCAGTTCCCGGAAGGCTAACCGAGCCACAACGACCCCGGTCCAAATAATAATCTAAAAATGTTTGCATGTAACCGTATAGTAAATACATTTTCTACTCCAAAAGGTGCGTTTTTGTTATTTATTCATGTATCAATTTGGTTTTTTGCTCCTCCTGGAAAATTAAAGTTTTGGCACTTACCTTCTTTTCATAGTCAACGCCTCAATTTATTTCTCATGTACAAATTTCACAGAAATTACAATATAGATTGATTCGATGTGAAAAAGTTGACAAGCATTTGAAAAAATATTCTGTAGACATCTGTGAATGAACAAAGTTAGGTGTATGTTTTCAAATTTAAAGCAAAAAGAAGTTTCTTCAGTTTTAAAGAACTAAAATTTTTTCGACCTCCCCTCCGTAAGAATCTCCGGTTCCTCGTATTCGAAAACTCAGCAAAGACACCCTCTATCATCCCCAAATAATCCCTTAAATTTTCGTTAACTTCGGAATTTACTCCAGCTCACCCCAATTTTTATACATGGAACGTGGACTTTTTTCTGGCTTCAATTTTTTTATTTAAAAGACCGGCAACCGTTATTTATGAACAGATTTTTGCAGGTAACCCTATACTACTGAATTTGCAATAAAATCACTTTAATTTTAATATATATTTCAAGTGGTAAGCAGATGGGACCAGAAAAAGGTAGGCAACCTAGCTATAGTATATTGTATATATATTTATATATATATATATATATATATTGTATATATATATATATATATATATATATATATATATATATATATATATATATATATTTCTTAATCTTAAAGTAAAAATAAAATTACAATTTGAAAACACCTGATCTTTCTTTCTTTTCTAAAGAGCTGTCAGTTTTAATTGAATATGTTAATTAATCACGGTTTTTCGTTATAAAGTCAATGTTACTTCTTGAACTTATCATGGTCTCCTCATTTAGCTCAGTTATCCAGTTGTCCATCATTTACTACATTGTTGTTAAGTGTAGTTAATAAATGTGAATAGATGATACTTAAGTTTTGGGTATCTGTCTTTTTATTTATGTTAGCTTGATGTTTGTATATATTTACCATTTCATGAATAATTCGTTTTTGGTAATTCTTTTCCTATTTTTAAAATTTTAACCTGTTCAAAATCTATCCTGTGGGTCGTTATTACTTGCATGTGTCGCCAAGTGCACATCGATCTTTATTGTGTATTATGTCACTGGAGTGTATGGCAATTCGACTCTTCAACCACTGGGATGTTTGACCAACATAAACACCATCGCAATTTAAACAGCTCAATTTATACACAACATTACTTGAAAGTTTAACAGGGATTCTGTCTTTTAAATGGGAGTACAGTGCCGCTACTGTCCTTGTATTAACTGTGATAATTTTTACTGCTGCATGCGTCCTGAATAACTTTTTAATTTTCGTTGTTAATCCGTCTATTTGTGTTATTGTGGCATGTATTTGATGAACCTCTTGATTCTGTTCTTCATCTTGGTGAGGGTTCAGTATATTGTTATCGTTATTTATGTTTTTTCTCGTCGCATACAACAATTTATTTATTATGGTCGGTGGGTATGAATTTTGGAACAGCATAACCCCAAGTCTGTCAATGCTCCTTTTTCGGAATTCCAAGTGGCATATCTTTTCTATTCGGTTTCTCATTTCCTTAATAAAAAATTATATAAATTTCTGAAAAACTGTTTCATATGTCTCGAAATTCTGATACTCTGACCAGACGTATCAACAGTTCCAATATTGTTCAAGGTTTATTGGACACCTTGTATACAACATATTTGTGTTTCACACTTAATAACTAGAATATTTCATCTTCTGTATAGTGTAATTAACTAAGTTACCAAACAATAATTTTATATAAATATAATATATATATATATATATATATATATATATATATATATATATATATATATATAAATATGTATATATGAATTTATTTTGAGATCTGATGGTAAACTATATGAAGACAGTAATTCTCTTCCACGGAAAAATAAATATTGAAACAAATTTTCCTAGAAAATATTAAATTGCAAAATAATTCAAATTACGGAAACAATAAAGCTATGCATTAGTTTGTGCGACGCCAATGTTTCTGCCCGTCTTGGCATGAACCATCGGCGATGCAGACTAGGCCTCTATTAGATTATAAAATTAATTACCACCCTTCTAACGTTATTAGCTCCTACATATTTTCACCATACTTGCCTGATGGCTTCGGTTTAGCCGAAGAAAGATTCCCTGGTAATTATATACACATTGGCACAACGCAGAACCTTCAACGGAGCGTGAGATATTGACAGGCCTTTGTGAGTCTTTGTTTTCAGATTTTGAGCCTCAGACTCGTTAGAAGGCCATTCAGCCGCTGAAGACAAAATTGATGACTTTGTATTTCAGATGCGAAGGAGCTTTTACGGATTAGTTAATCTATTCTGAAAAGAATCAACCCTTTTACTTGTTTATGTAATGTCTTCACTGAGCAATTGATTTCAAATGTTCTCCAAACGCTAATATCTAAAGTTTTCAGTAGTAGTTATATTATTGTATGAGAATTTCTTATACCTTAGATATAATATAGTTCGTAGTAAACATTTTATAGTATATAAATAGATGATATATATATTAGTATATATAGTATATATATATATAGTATATAGTATATAGTATATAGTATATAGTATAGTATATAGTATTATAGTATATAGTATATAGTATATGTATATAGTATATAGTATATCGTATATCATCATCATCATCATCAATCAACCCTTTCTTGTATCCACTGCTGGATGTAGGTCTCCCTTAATTCTCTCCATGTATGCGATCCTGCGCTGCCTGCATCCAGTTTCTCTGACAGCGCTTCAGGTCATCGGTCCCATCTTGTTGGAGGGCGGCCCCTAGTTCGATAGGCTTCCCGCCTCGGTCTCCACTCCAATATTCGCCTGGTCCATCAACGGAGCGTGAGATATTGACCAGGCCTTTGTAGTCTTTGTTTTTCAGATTTTGAGCCGCTCAGACCGTTAGAGCCATTCAGCCGCTGAAGACAAAATTGATGAAGCTTTGTATTTCCAGATACGAAGGAAGCTTTCCGGATTAGATAATCTATTCTGAAAAGAATCAACTTTTATTGTTTATGTAATGTCTTCCAAGCTGAGCAATTGAATTTCAAAATGTTTCTCGCAAAACGCTACATATCTAAAGTTTTTCAGTATAAGTTATATTATTGTATGAGAATTTCTTATACCTTAGATATAATATAGTTCGTCGTAAAACATTTTATAGTATATATAGAATATAGATTTAGTATATAGTATATATTATATAGTATATAGTATATAGTATATAGTATATAGTATAAGTTATATAGTATATAGTATATAGTACATAGTAATAGTATATAGTATATTAGTTATAGTTATAGTATATAGTATATAGTATATCGTATATATGCATCATCATCATCACTCAACTTTCTTGTATCCACTGCTGGATGTAGGTCTCCCTTAATTCTCTCCATGTTCGCGATCCTGCGCTGCCTGCTCCAGTTTCTTTCTTCCTCTGACAGCGATTCAGGTACATCGGGGTCCATTCTTGTTGGAGGCGCGCCTATTTCGAAGGCTTTCCCGCCTCGGTCTCCACTCAATATTTCGGCCTGGTCCATCAACGGAGCGTGAGAATATTGACAGCCTTTGTGAGTCTTTGTTTTCAGATTTGAGCCTCAGACTCGTTAGAAGGCCATTCAGCCGCTGAAGACAAAATTGATGACTTTGTATTTCAGATACCCGAAGGAGCTTTTACGGATTAGTTAAATCTATTCTGAAAAGAATCAACGCCTTTTACTTGTTTTGTAATGTCTTCACTGAGCAATTGATTTCAAATGTTCTCAAACGCTAATATCTAAAGTTTTCAGTAGTAGTTATATTATTGTATGAGAATTTCTTATACCTTAGATATAATATAGTTCGTAGTAAACATTTTATAGTATATATAGAATATAGTATTAGTATATAGTATATATTATATAGTATATAGTATATAGTATAAGTATATAGTATATAGTAACATAGTATATAGTATATAGTATATAGTACATAGTTATGTATATAGTATATGTATATAGATATAAGTAATAATAGTATATAGTATATAGTATATAGTATATAGTATATAGTATATCGTATATCATCATCATCATCATCAATCAACCCTTTCTTGTATCCACTGCTGGATGTAGGTCTCCCTTAATTCTCTCCATGTATCGCGATCCTGCGCTGCCTGCATCCAGTTTCTCTGACAGCGCTTCAGGTCATCGGTCCATCTTGTTGGAGGGCGGCCCCTAGTTCGATAGGCTTCCCGCCTCGGTCTCCACTCCCATATTCGCCTGGTCATCAATGGAGCGTGAGATATTGACAGGCCTTTGTGAGTCTTTGTTTTCAGATTTTGAGCCTCAGACTCGTTAGAAGGCCATTCAGCCGCTGAAGACAAAATTGATGACTTTGTATTTCAGATACGAAGGAGCTTTTACGGATTAGTTAATCTATTCTGAAAAGAATCAACCCTTTTACTTGTTTATGTAATGTCTTCACTGAGCAATTGATTTCAAATGTTCTCCAAACGCTAATATCTAAAGTTTTCAGTAGTAGTTATATTATTGTATGAGAATTTCTTATACCTTAGATATAATATAGTTCGTAGTAAACATTTTATAGTATATATAGAATATAGTATTTAGTATATAGTATATATTATATAGTATATAGTATATAGTATATAGTATATAGTATATAGTATATAGTATATAGTATATAGTATATAGTATATAGTATATAGTATATAGTATATAGTATATAGTATATAGTATATAGTATATCGTATATCATCATCATCATCATCAATCAACCCTTTCTTGTATCCACTGCTGGATGTAGGTCTCCCTTAATTCTCTCCATGTATCGCGATCCTGCGCTGCCTGCATCCAGTTTCTCTGACAGCGCTTCAGGTCATCGGTCCATCTTGTTGGAGGGCGGCCCCTATTTCGATAGGCTTCCCGCCTCGGTCTCCACTCCAATATTCGCCTGGTCCATCAATGGAGCGTGAGATATTGACAGGCCTTTGTGAGTCTTTGTTTTCAGATTTTGAGCCTCAGACTCGTTAGAAGGCCATTCAGCCGCTGAAGACAAAATTGATGACTTTGTATTTCAGATACGAAGGAGCTTTTACGGATTAGTTAATCTATTCTGAAAAGAATCAACCCTTTTACTTGTTTATGTAATGTCTTCACTGAGCAATTGATTTCAAATGTTCTCCAAACGCTAATATCTAAAGTTTTCAGTAGTAGTTATATTATTGTATGAGAATTTCTTATACCTTAGATATAATATAGTTCGTAGTAAACATTTTATAGTATATATAGAATATAGTATTTAGTATATAGTATATATTATATAGTATATAGTATATAGTATATAGTATATAGTATATAGTATATAGTATATAGTATATAGTATATAGTATATAGTATATAGTATATAGTATATAGTATATCGTATATCATCATCATCATCATCAATCAACCCTTTCTTGTATCCACTGCTGGATGTAGGTCTCCCTTAATTCTCTCCATGTATCGCGATCCTGCGCTGCCTGCATCCAGTTTCTCTGACAGCGCTTCAGGTCATCGGTCCATCTTGTTGGAGGGCGGCCCCTATTTCGATAGGCTTCCCGCCTCGGTCTCCACTCCAATATTCGCCTGGTCCATCAATGGAGCGTGAGATATTGACAGGCCTTTGTGAGTCTTTGTTTTCAGATTTTGAGCCTCAGACTCGTTAGAAGGCCATTCAGCCGCTGAAGACAAAATTGATGACTTTGTATTTCAGATACGAAGGAGCTTTTACGGATTAGATAATCTATTCTGAAAAGAATCAACCCTTTTACTTGTTTATGTAATGTCTTCACTGAGCAATTGATTTCAAATGTTCTCCAAACGCTAATATCTAAAGTTTTCAGTAGTAGTTATATTATTGTATGAGAATTTCTTATACCTTAGATATAATATAGTTCGTAGTAAACATTTTATAGTATATATAGAATATAGTATTTAGTATATAGTATATATTATATAGTATATAGTATATAGTATATAGTATATAGTATATAGTATATAGTATATAGTACATAGTACATAGTATATAGTATATAGTATATAGTATATAGTATATAGTATATAGTATATAGTATATAGTATATAGTATATAGTATATAGTATATAGTATATAGTATATAGTATATAGTATATAGTATATAGTATATAGTATATAGTATATAGTATATAGTATATAGTATATAGTATATCGTATATCATCATCATCATCATCAATCAACCCTTTCTTGTATCCACTGCTGGATGTAGGTCTCCCTTAATTCTCTCCATGTATCGCGATCCTGCGCTGCCTGCATCCAGTTTCTCTGACAGCGCTTCAGGTCATCGGTCCATCTTGTTGGAGGGCGGCCCCTATTTCGATAGGCTTCCCGCCTCGGTCTCCACTCCAATATTCGCCTGGTCCATCGGTTGTCCGTCAATCTATATTATATAATTATAGTATATAGTATATAGTGAATAGTATAAAGTATATAGTATATAGTATATAGTATATAGTATATAGTATATAGTATATAGTATATAGTATATAGTATATAGTATATAGTATATAGTATATAGTATATAGTATATAGTATATAGTATATAGTATATAGTATATAGTAACTCAACTTCATGCAGCTTCCGGTTTCACCGGAAGTGACATAAACTTTCGGTTTTTAAATGGGACACCTGGTATATTTTCTGTTTTTTGTCTTCGCATGACAATTAAAATGCAACCATGCATCATTTGTTTTTTTTTTGTAACCGTTGTTTCATTTGTTTTTTCGAAAGAAATATTTATTCTAGAGGGCTATAGATGCGTTTACCGCCCTGGGACGTAGATTTGTGGGCATGGCTTCGGACTTATTTTGTTTCAGTTGTGTTGGTCACAGGCTACTCGATGATTTCAAATGTTATTTTAATATCAATAAGATTCTTGATTTGAAGAAAGTTCTAAGGTTATGGGATTAAAGGTTTTTATTGAATGTTTTCTTTGAGCCTAATACTTAGAGTGCAGTACCAAATTAATCGTAATGAAATAATCTTTTTTATTAACACGACGAGCCACCATGATGCCATTTGATAAAAAATAGTAATAATAGTTTTAAAATTAAAAATCACATAGCTGAACCATTTTGATCGAAAACAGTAAAGTTGTATTTTAACAAACATTTCAGGACCGATATTAGTTATTTGAACGCATCCATAGCCCTCTAGAATAAAAATTTATTCCGAAAAAAAAAGTTACAAAAGGTATGGAGACAAAAAAAACTTAAAATATACCAGGTGTCCTATTTGAAAATCTAAAGTTTATGTCATTTCCGATGAAACCGGAAGTTGCATGAAGTTGAGTTACTTGTCATTAAATGCAGTTTTATGCATTAAACAAATCCTTTAAATTTCATTTTATTATATCCGTAAACAAAAACGTTATAGGGGCGAGCCACCTTCCGTGGACACCCGGTATAGTATATAGTATATAGTACTAAAAAACTGAGAATGAGTTGCGATGAAATTGTGATTTGAAATATTATTAAATTTCTAATATTTTACGATATCCTACGTTTATTGAGTTTGGATGGATTACATTCATGAAGGTTAGTTTTTTTATTTGCAAAAAATTTATGAATGAAAGGTTGTTAGTTAATTAAAAGAATCAAGTAATGAACAATAATTATTGATTGATACTAATGAATCTAAGGATGTTATTTCAAGTTGCGAATATACGATTTCAGTTGACTTTCCCAATAAACAGTTCATGTCAATCACAATGAGTCATTGGTTCTGATGAAAATCTACACATTAGTATCATGGAACATCAAGCATTTGTAAGAGAATGATTTTATAAAATCAAGTATCCGTCCCATTGTGTTTGTTTCAAAATTATAAGTTATAAATACCAAACAAAAAATTTGTTTGTATGGTTTGTAATTCTTTTAATTAAAATTTACAATGAACAATTTATTTGAGTAGAGACTTGTTTAGAAATTACTTCAGTTTTTTCGAATCGAAGTAGCCTTTACTTGATGGAAATTCATTTTTAGAAATAAGAACATGTTTATTTAAACTTAATTTCCACTATATTTACAATCAAATGACAATTGTTTCGATAACACAGTGTCTTCATCAGATTTAGTTACGAACTATTTTTTGAAAATATATCACAGTGCTTATATATTATCTGAAATATTCTAGTAATAGGTATTGATTACAGGGGGTTGTATTTATGAATCCCAGAAAGTTATAAGATGTATTGACTTATTTGGTATGGTTAACTATTAAGATGTTTCAAATACCAGGTCTATTAACGAGGAAATACCAAGTTCAATTTGCTCATTGTGTAATGGGTCTGTAGATTTATGTTTTAAAATTTCCATATATTCTAATAATTCAATTTTTAAGACTCATTTTTGGTATGTAAAATTCAAAAATTTTGAATGAAAGCATGTGTTTCTTCTATTAAATTGTAAGAATATTAGGAGTCGCTCTTATTATTAATATAACTTCTTTCATGTTCTTTGATTCTACTATGAAAAGATCTTCCTATCTGATCTATATGAAACTTAGGGCATGAATTACACTCAAGTCTATAAACTACTGATTTACCTATTATTTTTATTTAATTTCGGTTTATTGTTCTTAATGATTGTACTTGTAAAGAAATGTTGGTTTTGAAAGCTAAATTATAATTATTACCCAAAAGTATTTTGGAGACTTCATTTCTGTATGTAAGTGTTTTATATTGTTGATAGCTGGTTTATATTCATTGTTATAGGCTATTTGTTTGATGTACTTAGGTACTGTGTTGAAATTCTTTTCAGATAGGGAAATACTGATCAATTTATGAATCAGAGAATTGAAAGCGGCCATTTCATGGGAGTATGGGTGTATTGAGTTAATATAAATAACTGTGTCTGTGTGTGACGGTTTATGGTATATCGAAAAAATATATTTATTGTTTATGTTTTAATTCTTTAGTCTCTAGAAATTAATGAAAAAGTGTTCTTTCCGAAAACGATAAAGAAACAAGGTCATATTTCAGCAATATTAGTAGAAATGATATTGATCATTTCTACTAATAACTGAGATTGAATTCACGCACATAACTTGGTGTAAAATTATAAAGAATAAAGTATAAACTTTAAAATAAAAAACACTTGGCTTATGTTTCACTATATAAAAATATCTAGATACTGTATTCAGCAGTAACGAATAGTCGACATGTTTCGAGTTATGAACTCATTATCAAGACTGAGTACAGGAGAGTCTTACATCTTATTTTATAAAACAGACAAAAGCAAAGGTGATACCTGAAAATAATTTGTTCGTTTACAAGGGGTAATTGACTATTATGGGCGGAACTTATTTCGAGAATTTCAAGAAGGTCAAAGAGCTTTCCTTTGTTACCTAAATGTAACAATTGGGTTTTGTTGAAATCCAGGAAATGATTGAATTTTATACAATGAGAAGCCAGTGGTATTTTTATTTTGTAAAATTTACTTTTTATGTTCTTCAACACGAATGTTTATATTCCTTCCTGTTTGTCCAATATAGGAAGCAGGACATTCATCGCAAAATATTTTGTAAACACCACTGTTTTCTCCAATGTTAGATTTTCCTTATTATTGACTAAAAATAACTTCAAGTTTTTTTTATTTATACAAATTGTTTTAACGTTAGTTTTCGATAGTCTGTTACAAATTTTGCTACTCAAATTCGGCACATAATTTATTGGGAAGTATTTTTGTTCTTCATTAATAGTTTGCGTGATGTATATTGAATGCAACAGATTCTTTATTCGTTTTTTTCCAATGAGCTTATCGATAAGACTTTCATTGTAACCGATATTGGTGGCTCATAATTTGATTGTATTAACTTCGGTTTGAAAATTTGTTTCCGATAATGGAATAGTGAACAACCTATGTATGAACGAATGAAAATCACTGAGTTTTATTTTAATGTGTTGGTTAAACATGTCGACTATTCGTTACTGCTAAATACAGTATCTAAATATTTTTATATAGTTAAAAATAAGCCAAGAGTGTTTTTGATTTTAAAGTTTATACTTTATTTTTACTAATATTGTACTCATCAATGACTACCAGGTAAAATATGTGCTCGCACGAATAAGCGACGACTTTTCTTGATCATAATGACCATTGTTACCACTTGAAACCCCTTGATTCGTCTGCCGTGCTCGAAGAAGGAAACATAATGGAAACGTGGTAGGAAAATTGAGCGATTCGAACGCTATCACCGTCGAACGATCTTACAGTGGCTTCTCAATCTAATACGATGACAAGCAGGGCTTATGTGGATTGTCCATTGACATATAACAGGGATGACCAAAATGAAGATCCTGATTGCTCACCATGTAAAATTCGAACAAGTTGAGAAATTAATGTAACTGTTCTGATTTTTTGTATTTTATATATTATTATGCGTATTTTCTCCGAAAATAATTGATTATTCCACTGTATGGAAAGTCAACCATGAGGTGCGGTAGTGATTTTCTAATCCGTTTATATATATATATAGATATAGATATATATATATATATATATATATATATATATATATATATATATATATATATATATTTATATATATATATATATATATATATATATATATATATATATATATATATATATATAGGGTGATTCATTAATAAGTGTAAATATTTTAAAGGAAAAATTTTGAGCTCAAATTATGAAGATTTAACCCAATTTGCTCATACAAAATATTTCTCCTTACTGATTTACAGGGTGTTTTATTTAGATTATTAAAAATTAATTTTGTTCCTTACTTGAATGCTGCTCTATATTTCTTTATGATATTTAGCAGTAAGTTAAAGTATTCTGGGACACATCAAATAATAGTAAAGAAGACTTTCTCGCTATCACCAGTGGCGTACGACAGGGGCACGGGAAGAGTTCTTGTTTCCTAAATTCTACGCCACTGGCAAAATTGTCATTTTAGTATAATTTTTCGATTCTCCAATATTTTCTCTGTAAATAAGGCACTCCTGTTTCGTAACGCTAGAGCCACTATTTTTCGAGATATTTAACGTTGAACATATGGCTGCGCAATTCTTTTAATTTTTATGTACGAGTCTGTCGGTATTTTTTTGTCATACGATTGCATGTATTACGTAAAATAAACATTATTAGGTATTTCTTTCAATTTATATTAATATTAACGAACAATTTAAAACAGAACAACTACAAAAATATCCCAAACGATAAATACTTGCCAGGAACTATGGCAGCAAGTTGTAAATTCCGCTAATTTTATTGCGAATCAGCCAAACATATTTTTCAAAGTTAGAAGATCGTTTAGCGAAAGAATGGATAATCTCATTGAGGTTAACGGAGATCACATTGAACATTTGTTGTTAATTGTTTTTAAGTTTTGCTCATAAATTTGATATTCTCCAAAAAATTGTGAAGAAGATCTTGATAATTAAGTATTTATTTTGACTTTCTTATGTAGCGCTGGATATTTTTGTAGTTGTTCTGTTTTAAATTGTTTGTTAATATCATTATAAATTGAAACAAAATACCTAATAATGATTATTTTAAGTAATACATCCAATCGTATGACAAAAAACACCGACATGACTCTTACATAAAAATCAAAAGAGTTGTGCAGCCATATGTTCAACGTTAAATATCTCGAAAAATAGTGGCTCTAGCGTTACGAAACAAGAGCGCCTTATTTACAGAGAAAATATTGGAGAACCGAAAACTTATACTAAAATGACAATTCTGCCAGTGGCGTAGAATTTAGGAAACAAGAACTCTTCCCGTGCCCCTGTTGTACGCCACTGGTGATAGCGAGAAAGTCTTCTTTACTATAAGTTGATGTGTCCCAAACTACTGTAACTTACTGCCAAATATCATAAAGAAATATCAAGCAGCATTCGAGTAATGAACAAATTTCATTTTTGATAATCTAAATAAAACACCCTGTAAATCAGTAAGGAGAAATATTTTGAATAAGCAAATTGGGTTAGATCTTCATAGTTTGAGCTCAAAATTTTCCTGTTAAAATATTTACACATATCAATGAATCACCCTGTATATATACCCAGGTAATTGAATGTATTGAAGCAGGCGAGTGCCCTGTTGGGATCTTCTGTGACTTGAGTAGGGCTTTCGACTTTGTCAATCACGGTATTCTTTTGGAAAAATTGTACATATATGGAGTAAGAGGATATCCCCTTAATTGGGTGAAAACTTTTCTTTCCAATAGAAGGCAGTTCGTAGTTGTTGACGATGGTTCATCTGAATATGCATTTGCGGATATAGGTGTTCCTCAGGGTTCCGTACTCGGCCCTATACTTTTTATATTATACATTAATGATTTGGATCAGCTTCCTGTACCAGCACATTTCACGATGTATGCTGATGATACCTCTCTTGTTGTTTCTCACTCGTCAGATCTGTCCTTGACAGATAATGTGCCGGAAAGTATTAAGTCGTCTTAATGGTTGATTTTCAGCTAATCATTTATACCTTAACGTTGACAAAACGAAAGCGCTTAGATTTCATCATGTGCAAAAAACGTGTGAGGACATAGCGTTCAGAACTAGTGATCAATCTCCTGTGGTTTCAACTGACTTGGATAATGCCACATTTTTGAGCTATCGGATAGACAAAAATCTGAACTGGAAGGAACACTGTCAATACCTAGTTTCTAAGTTGAATTCAATTTCTTTTCAGTTGCGAAATCTGCGACATGTCCTTACTGTTGATCAGTTGTTGCAGCTCTACTACGCCCATGTTGAAAGTAGGCTTCGGTATGGAATTGTCTTCTGGGGCTTATCTGTTTCAGCTAGAGATGTTTTTATTGCTCAAAAAAGAGTTCTACGCTCCATGATTGGCCTTTCAAATCGTAGATCATGCAGAACTACATTCAAAAATTTCAAAATATTAACTCTGGCTTCCCTTGATATATATATATATATATATATATATATATATATATATATATATATATATAAATATTTATATATATATATATATATATATATATATATATATATATATATATATATATATATATATATATTATGTGTACATGTTTTCACAGGCAATGAAGCTACATTTGGAAAAAATTGAAAAAAGCATGGTTTGAACACCCGTCAGAAAGAAATACTAAATATCAATTAACTTATAAATCACCAAATTATATGGCACCTAGAATGTTTAATGCTCTCCCAACGGATTTGAAGAATTGTGGATCCACTAATGTGTTCAAAAGAAAGTTGAAGCATTTCTTGGCAGATAATTGTTAATGTGAAGTGAAAGATTATTTGTTTTAATTGTCAAGTATGTATATGGTTGTGTATTCTTTTTATGTATTTTTTTCCCTCTTGTTCTTCTGTATTGACTTTTTCTATACAGTTTTATGGCTGTCTTAAAGAAATAAAGAATTATTATTATTATAATTATACATTTGGATATCATGTCCAGCAGCTTCCATCAAAATGAACGGGCTAAAATTTAGTGATTGGAGTTGTTTTTCAGGCAGAACAAAACTAGAATAATATAGATAAATTCAGTCAGAATGTTGACATCTTCGAAGTATATGGAAATTAATTGTGAACAGTATATATGATAATTAGCTTTCTGAGTGATTGAGGAGGGTATATGGATTTAAAAATATTTGAATTTTCAAAGATTTCTGCATTCCTAGTTCCCCTCTAAATAGAGTGTTGAATATCGATATATAAATGAAGTTGATGTTGAAGAAGGGCCTTTTAGTCGTATGAGTTTTTTCTCTCACGCCATTTTTATATAGGTACGTATAGATATATATATATATATATATATATATATATATATATATATATATATATATATATATATATATATATATATATATATATATATTATTTTTCGTGATTTATTAGACTTTACGCAGCTTAACTGCAGATTGAGGTAGAAGGTTTAAATTTGGAACGTGTATCTGTTGAATTGTTGTGCTTGTTCTTTCCAACTCTGTTCCTCAACTACCGCCCTTTAGATATAAAATGAATTTTCGAGGGTTTTGACTCTTTCACCTCTAGATTCCTTCCAAATTGACTAAAAGGTGTAAAAATTCGGGTACAATATGACTTCGATGAACGGGTTTTGCGTCTCACACTTTTTTATTATGCATATAGCATAGGTTATAGAAATATGAATCCAATATGGACTCTTCAAAAAACTGACGGACTCGAAACGATTTTCATATATTTCAGTTTTTCGGCGAAAATGTAGCTTTTATAATTTTATGAATAAAAAAACTATCAATTTTTTTGTCAGCTATATATAATACTTGATCCATCAAATGAAACTTTGATGCCAGAAATAAAAACCTCTCAGTAAACTATACCACAAGTACTTTGAAAATTCAGCTTTCAATGACTAAGACCTTTTTTGACGAACTGTATCAGAACTTTACCCACATTAGACCCACTTTTCTTCTAATAATTGTGATCATTTTTGTGTAGCTGGACTCTCACTTAATAAACACTTTATATTAACTAGGTACTTAGCTATTTTTATCACGTGAAGTAACAGAATGAACTTGCAATATATATAGGTACCGGGTGTCCACGGAAGGTAGCTCGCCCCTATAACTTTTTTATTTTCGGAGATAATGAAATAAAATTTATAGGATGTGTTTGATGTAAAAAAACCACATTTTTTGACAAGTAACTCAACTTCATGCAACTTCCGGTTTCACCGGAAGTGACATAAACCTTCGATTTTTGAATGGGACACTGGGTATATTTTCAGTTTTTTGTCTTCGTATGACATTTAGAATACAACCATGTATCACTTGTTAATTTTTACAACCGTTTTTCAATTTTTATGTCGAAATGAATTTTTATTCTAGAGGGCTATGGATGCGTTCAAATAACTAATTTCGGTCCTAAAATGTACGTTAAAATATAACTTCACTGTTTTCGATCAAAATGTTCCAGCTATTTGAAGTTTAATTTTAAAACTTTTATTACTATTTTTTTTTCAAATGGCAACATGGTGGCTCGTCGGGTTAAAAAAGAGATAATTTTATTACGATTAATTTGATACCGCACTCTAGGTATTAGGTTGAAAGAAAACTTTCCATAAAAACCTGAAATCCCATAACATTAGAACTTTCTTTAAATGAAGAATCTTATTGAGATTAAAATAACATTTGAAATCATCGAGTAGCCTGTGACCAACACAACTGAAACAAAATAAGTCCGAAGCCACGCCCACAAATTTACGTCCCAGGACGGTAAACAGGTTCATTTTAGGACCGATATTTATTTGCACGCATCTATAGCCCTCTAGAATAATTTATAATTTATTTCGAAAAACAAATTGAACAACGGTTACAAAAAGTAGCATGGTTATACATGGTTGTATTCTAAATGTTATATGGAGACAAAAAAATTGAAAATATACCAGGTGCCCATTTAAAAATCGAAAGTTTATGTTACTTCCAGTGAAACCGGAAGTTGCATGAAGTTGAGCTACTTGTCAAAAAATGCAGTTTTATGCATTAAACAGGTCCTGTAAATTTCATTTCATTATCTCAGAAAACAAAAAAGTTATAGGGGCGAGCCCCACCCTTTTTTCGGTCGCAGTGGAATCAGAACATGTACTGTTTAACCGGTATATATATATATATATATATATATATATATATATATATATATATTATATATATATATATATATATATATAAGTGATGAAATATAGAGGGGAAGATTGTATATATTCAGTTGTATATGACGTTTTATTTATATTATATCTATCTATATATATAATATAATATTATATATATAATATATATATAATATATATATAATACTATAATATTTATATATATCTATTTTAATATATATATATATATATATATATATATATATATATATATATATATATATTGCTGAACTCGAATTGGGGTAGAAAAGACACAAACACAATACAGAGATTCACTAGGTGCTGTAGAGACTATAGCAAGGTAATTTTTTTGGTCCATACTCATTTGAGTTTTTCTCTATGGCTAAATAGCGTTGCCGATCGCTACGTGATCTATTCTTCCAAACTCAGGTCATTCGAAGTTTCCTTGGGGAACATAATTCCATCTCCTGTTTTGCTGATTGTTGGCACTGAAGCTTTTTACGACTCTCCTCCAAGGTCCTAACAAGGTCTCAACACTGCTGCACTCGGCTCTCTCAAGTACGGTTTTATTAGAGACTCTGTGAAACCATTTCATTCTCATAATTTGAGATAGTTGTCTTTGCTGTAACTGATTAAGAGCCTTTAGGTGCCTTCTATATGGCGTCCAGGTTTCAGAACCATATAGCATTGTTGAAACAAGTACAGCACGATAAGTTAAGTTAAGTTAAGTCATGTAACTTGTGGTGGTAAGTCTTGGTTTAGAGTTTTCAGGTCACGCAATGCCCTCTAACATGACCTAACGACTACTAAGTAGCGGGGACCACCATCTATACGTGTCTTCCGAAACACGGAGCGGCGATTAAATTTGTTGGAGCGGCCCGGGGATCGAACCCGGTATACAGCCGTTTTGACAAATAACTAAAAAAGAATGGATTGTTCATTTTTGGACATGGAGCTTTTTTCTTGATAACTATAATTGCTGTTTTTCTTCTTCAGAATTCGTTCACTTTCTTCATATACCTATAGAAACAGGGAAGCTTCTAGTTATCAACAAATTATTAATTCATGGTTAGTTCAGTTAAGAAGTTCATAATATTTGGTGTTATGCAATCTATTCTTTCAAAGGACAAGATAGTTTGATATTAACATCACATACCAAAAATTGTGGTGCACAATTGGTTTCTTCTTCTGAATCAAGTGGTCACCCCTGGACGCCTCATTTCACACGGTAGCCAGTGCGTTTAAATAACAATAAATACAATAAGGAATTCAACAGCCAGGCTTTTATAGATGTCTGTCTATAATATAATCGGTTGACAATTCGTCGACGCAAAGACGTCATCCGCAGCAATTTTTGCCGAGTCACCCCAATAAATTTGGTTCGTTTGTTTTAGATTAAGAGTCTTTAATTCACTGGTCGTCTGAGCAAACAAACAATTGACAGGAGGTCGATTATTTCATGGACTCCCAAAAGATTGTTTGGTTTGCAATTATCGGTAATTCGACTGTTCTATGAAATAGAATGATGATGTATGAAGCAATTATTGATGTTAATTTAGAGATCATTTGTGAATTTTGTGAAAGCATTAATAGGCCAAGCTACAGAGATTTTTTCATGTAAAAAGTGTTAGAAGAAAACCCGATGCTCCATTGTTCGTAAAATAGTTCTATATGATATAGTGATATGTTTTTCACTCGAGTTTAGTATTTATAACTTTGTTATTAACAATTTTATTCAGAAAATCGCGTTTTTTTTAGTTTTTTGCTTATAAAGTTGAAACTATCACAGTAATCGTGATGATGTCCACAGACTAATTGTAGAAAATGAAAAGACGAAGAAAATGAGAGGTCGGACGATTCGATCCGACCCTCAGTTCAAGAGAAAATCTGATAAAACCAGCCAAAATGCAGTTTTTTCAAAAATTCATAACTCGGTCAGTTTTTGAGATGTAGCGTAGAATTTCCGGCCAGTATTAGTTATTAACCCTTTCGCATCTAATGGGCGATATATGTTCCATGAGAAATTGCAAAAATTCTAGAGGGAATAACTTGCATTTGATATTAATTCGAACGTATCCCACTCGCTGTCTAGGTACCAAGGAACGTTTTCCCGCCCAATTTTTCTCTTGATACGCGTCAGTACGCCCAGGGCAGTGAGTTAGAGCACGTGGCTGCATGATAATTGTATTTTGACATCATTTATTTACCAAAATAAACACTGTTTCTGGTGTAGATTAATTCTGTTATTGCGTTGTAAGTAGACTGATATTTTAGAGCAATTTTAATGACCTAATTGAATATTGTTCTTTGCAAAAATTAGTAATATGTGACATATGTGTCCCATTAGCATTCTTGCATGGGACGTATTTATACCTCTAGACTTATATTTCTCATTTATTTCAGAAAGAGAAAGCTTACAGAAGAAGAGTTGCAGCGCATAGCTGAAAATTTGTGGGACGAGTCTAAGTCTGAAGAAGATCCTTTCCAAGAAAGTGGTTCTGAGTATAAACCATCTGCAGGAGAAAGGATTGTACGACATAGACAGAAAGTCGAATAAATGGTGGAAAAAGGTATTCTACAAGCAGTTTCTAACAAGTGTTGTCAATTAATGCCTGTATATTATATCAGGAAATCCATCATAAAAAAATTCCACTTGCAACTGTGCAACTGTATAACGACGCCGGCTATATGGTAGATCATCTCAAGTTCCTTGTCTTTACAAAATGTTGGTGAGCATTTACCAATTGAAGGAGAAACACGCCGTAGGTGTCATAGTTGCCACAAAAAGAAAAAAGAAAAGCGAACCAAAATCCTTTGTTCCCATTGCAATGTGGCCTGATGTATGGAATGTTTTATGACCTTTCATGAATAACGTTTTTCTTTTTATGTAATATAATATGATAAACTTTGTCTGAAAAATTTTTGCAATAAATGTTGGTTACAGTTTCATTCTTGATACATTTCATTTTGGTCTTTAGAAATATAGTGGGACATTTATATCCCATCAATGAACCCAGATAGGAAATATGGTCATATTTACAAAAAACAAAGTTTTAAAATTAAAAAAATGTTCTTAAAGCATTAGTATTAATCCCCTACCTAGAGTGAGCTTGAAAAAACCTCCTATAATGAAGAGAAAAAAAAGTCGACGCGAAAGGGTTAACATAATCTTCATTTATGGGAAGAGCAGGAACTGTCCGATGCATAGTTTTTGATCTGTGGCCATTTGAATATTTTACTATGCAATTTTCCAGCAGACCTGAATGCGACAGGTATGGTCCGATTTCAATTTAAAAAAACGATTTTGAAAGTAGAATTCTCATAGTTCAAAACGTTCATATTGGTTTTATATGAAAACGCTGAGAAATATATTAAAAATAAAGCTGAACATGACGAAATAACTATCATGTGCCGACGCTTTCGAATGTCATGCTTCTCCTTGCCTGCTACTCTACCCCCACTCTTCAACTACTATCACGCGCTCGGCCCTTTTTCGTCATGTTCAGCTTTATTTTCAATACATTTCTCAGCGTTTTCATGTAAAACCAAGATAAACGTTTTGAACTATGAGAATTTTAATTTCAAAATCTTTTTTGTAAATTGAAATCGGACCATACCTGTCGCATACAGGTCTGCTGCAAAATTGTACAGTAAAATATTCAAATATCCACAGATCAAAACCTATGCATCGGACAGTTCCTGCTCTTCGCAAAAATAAAGTTTATATCAATAACTGATACTTACTGGAGGATCTACGCTACAACTCACAAAATAACCGAGTTATGAGATTTTGAAAAAACTGCATTTTGACCGGTTTTTTTCCGATTTTCTCTTAAACTAAGGGTCTCATCGAGTCGTCCGTCCTCTCATTTTCTTTGCCTTTTCATTTTCTACAATTAGTCTTTGGACGCCATCACGATTACTGTGCTCGTTTAAATAAATAAAACAGAAAGTACAAAATGAATATATCTAGCGATGAAGTTCTACAAAATATTTGTCTTTTCCTATCCTGAACTAGGTACCTATTTGAATTTTCTCAACCATATTTCATAGCAATTTCCAAATTAGTCCATGTAGACAATAAAGCAGGTAAAATATATTTCAGTGTAATTGAAGATCGTCTCAAAATTACATGGTACGTCCCACTTCCTGCAAAGCAAAAACCTGATATAGTATGGTACTATAAACGCGTATAAAGGAGTAATAATAATAATAAGATCGTCGTGTCATCAAATAAACCCAACTAGACTGGCAATAACGATTTCAATCCATATAACTAATGGTGAGATCCTGTGAAGGCGACAAATTTAATTGGTCACAATGAATCTACTAAGATTTCCATCATTAGTCGTCTGGCCTGTTCACACGATGAAGGAATCGACAAAAACTCTCCTCCAGAATCGTATCAGACGTATAAAAGAAGCGAAAGATATAAACAAAACATCCATTAGATTTCGATCAAAAGATTACATATGTTATAGAACAGAGAAGGACTGAATACAAATATGAGGGACCTGGAAGATGCTCCTTTAATGATCATATGAGGTGAACGTATTCACAATATCAGAGTATAAAGGAGCTTCATGAGGAAGAAATACTCTAGAATTCATAAATATTCTACATGTATGGTTGTAAATCGTTTTTAGTAATATTTTCTCATAAAATACATACTACTGAGTGTATCGAAGGAAACCAGACAGGTGCGGGCGTAGCTTTTCCATCCGCTCCTCCCAGACTACAATTTTTTCATGTCATATATATATATATATATATATATATATATATATATATATATATATATATATATAAATATATATATATATATATATATATATATATATATATATATATATATATATATATATATATATATATATATAATATATATATATATATATATATATATATATATATATATATATATATATATATATATATATATATATATATATACTACAATTTTTTCATGTTATACACAGAAAAAAATAATGAGCCTGATATCACTCACTGCAAATGATTAAACACATATTCATTATCATAACGTATTTTTCTTTAATACAATGTCCAAAATTTATAGATAATAATGAATTTCTGTGATTGATCAATCAACGATGTTGGTTGTTATAATGAAATCTTATGTCATTGTGATAATGTAATTGAATCATGAATCTAATGAAAAAAGTCATCTTTATAATGTTTTTTACATCAGAACAATGTAAAAAATACATCAAGTTAATGAACTACATAGTGATCAATACTATGTACCTTTAATCATCACGACACATTGTCATAATCCTCTTTTGATAAAGCTATGTTCAATAGGCATAACATTAATGATTGAAAACATTAACCTATGTATAGTTCATCATAGCAATGCACTGCGTTCATCACCTAATGTTTTAAGTCATTCGGTCAATGTCCGAGAGCATTGGGACACAATGCATAAAGATCATGGATTGATGAATTTCTTGCTGCATCCCCACCGTCTCAAACGTAAATATGCAAATGTCCGCCTAATTCGCTATACGACTATACGGTAATCTATCTAACGCTAACAGCCAAACGGTGAAGTATTATTTGTGTATAAGTAAATTTTTGTGGAAGCAGTTTCTTTAGAAGGTGGTAAGTACAGTAACTGTATTATTAATCTTGTTAGTTTTTTATAACATTTGAATAAAAGTTACGAACATATTTTTTGCCAGAATACAATCTCAAAAAAATAAGTAGTTACACTGAACACTGTTGAAAGAGACGAAAGAATGAAAACATGGTGTGTTTTCGAGCACTTGTAGCAAAAATATATAAATGTATTGCATTTGAACAATTCTTACATTATTTCGCGAACTACTATGAATTTTGCTATAAAAAATAGATATGCTCAATAATGGAACTTGCTCATACATTGTTTTGCTGAATACCCCTTTAAATTCAGTAAATTACTGAAAAGAAAATTGTATTTACAAAAAATCTACTATTCACTAAAAATTTTGACGGTCTACACTATTTTCAACATCATCTTGAAAAATAATCACTTATTGCAGGTTGTGACCATACTTGTGAGTGTGATCTGGATCTGAAGTAGAAACCGAAATATTCCATGCACCTTCATATTTATTCAGTATTTACTTTTCCCCAATACAAATCATGGTCAGACTACTATCTGTATAACAACCCAGAGCGCCATCGACCAAAGATATTGGAAACCAACAATCCACCGCTGTGATCGAAAATGCAGAAAACCGTCGCTAGAATACAAACTTTCCTGACATGAGATATCTACTTTGCAACTGTGGCGTAGGTATGTTTTTTAAAAAATTATTGAAGAATTTTCCTTGTTCATTTTATGTAATATATTAAATTGTCGATGGTATATTTTTCATGATTTTTAATTTATTCTTGTATAATTTTATGTAATACCTCTAATATTCAAGTATAATATAGCTATAGTTGCAACTAACTATTATAACATTACTTCTAGATTTGATATGGACTCAACCATGAAGAACGAAAATGATAATTGTTTTCTCAAAAACTGTGAAAAAGAAGTGCGAAAAATCATTGCATTTCTGTTCAATGGCAATGTCGAAGACAAGGCGATTAGTTTTTACTAGGCCCATTGGAAATCGAAAATATTGAGGAAAGTAGGTATCTGCTTGTGTAGATTGTGTTTTTGAGTGAATGGTGTTCACACCCCGTGATGCTAATGTTAGTAGTTCAAAAAGAGCTTGATATTATCATTCTATGTCAGATGGTTGTTCTAGTCAGGGTTGAAAGAAAACAATTTTTTCATTCGTTATGAAATCAAATGACAGCTTCAGAGTAATTTGATACATATTTCTTGAATATCATATTTAAAGTTCATAAGATACTCATTTCATTAAAAAGTAGAGTCCCAATATCTGGAATTCACCTTTTCCATTCTCGACCATAATATATTTTTATTTCTAGATGAACCGAGATGAGGCAACCACCAACAAAGTTGTGAAGAAAAATATCACTGGAAAAATGAATAACACAAAATTTTCACTTACAGCACTCATTTTTATATCTTGCAAAAACACCACAAGAAATTGAAGAATGGATATACTTTTTTAATTCTAAGAAAACTTCAAATTCAATCTTTCACAATTGACGAAGAGATAACAAAAAGTATACATACTTCGATGGAATTAGATATAAGTTTTTTCTATGTTATAAGAGCTGTTGATAGTTGTTTAAAAATTATTTATATGTTTCCGATTTGAGTTTTCTTCCAGAAAGTATTATGTGTCGGTCGTTTATTGAATACTTTTTTTTTAACGTCAAGGAATTGTATACAGTAAAACACATATCTTATGTCAATATTTGAAAAATAAATTGTATTATTCCAATTCAATGAATCTTTTGTGTCTGCTTGTAGTTATCTTTGCAACGTACTCGTTCGACAGTGCCATCATAATTGCTTGGAGCATTAGCAATAATATATAGACATTTTTTCCCTATTGGCAATTATAAACCTGTCACTATATACATATATATATATTTATATATATAAGTCTAGTCTATTTTATTTATGAAAACAAAAGGTGCAACCTGTAGGCTCAGATTGATGTATTTTAACATTATATTAACGTCTTCGAACATTGAACGATGTTCGAAAGTCATTGCGCGCATGGCTTAGAATCAATGTATCGCTGATTGAGTCAATGTCCTGGATTCCTTAATTCAATGACTGCAGGTGATCGGTTGATGTACAGAAAACATTAATATCATGCTGGATGTTGATTGACTGATACACAATGGTCATTAGAAGATTGTACTTTTTTTTGAAATCCAGGTGATGAAATCAATGCCTCTCGGGGTTTGATATAATCACTTGAACATCAAGCAATCATAATAATACATTGAATCAATGAAGACTTGAGCATCGGTTGAAAATTGATGTCCGAATACATTATCTCAATGGTTTTATTCATTATATTCACGTACGTTTTTTCTCTCTGTGATATATATATATATATATATATATATATATATATATATATATATATATATATATATATATATATATATATATATATATATATATATATATATATATATATATATATATATATATATATATATATATATATAAATATATATATATATATATATATATATATATATATATATATATATATATATATATATATTAGGTAGGATCAAAAAAATCTTTTTTTCGAATTCAGAGTGAGTTTTCTTGTCAAAATTTTTTTTTTCAAAATCAACCCCTTCATTTGCCCTACCCCCCTGAAAAAAAAAACTCGTTGCAGCGCTATGTGTAACTTTTTCTTGAATGTTTAAAAAGTGTGTGTTCAAAATTTGAAAGTTCTCGGAACACTTTTGGAGGTGCCCCAGGTAAGTAAAAAAAATGTGTTTTTATTTATTCTGACTTTTATATATAGTTTGGTTACTTTTCACGTTATTTCGTTTTATTCGAGTTGACAAATTTTCTGTAGTTAAAAATGTTATAAAAACAATTTTTTCTTTTGTTTAATTTTTCTATTGAATCTGTTATCCTAAATGGACAAATGTGTGGACTATGTGGACAATTATGTTTATTTAAATCTGAGAATTTCATTTCCATTGAGTTGAAAATAATGAGTAATTAATTAGGAATATTTTTCTCTAAAGAATTTTTGAAGTTTTTTTGGAGTCAATGATACTTATATCGGATCTATTTTACAAGAAATTTTAAAACTGATTTTCATTCTCATCATGTGCCGAAGCTACCAGCATAATTAATCTCTTTCATACTGTTCCGTCAAGTATATATCAAAAAACATAAAAATTTTTAATCCAAATTAATTTAGAATAATTCTTGTGATCGATTTTGATAGATAGAAACGTAGTAAAAGTATAAATCATTATTATAGTTTGATTATTGATTGTTATCCCTTGGGAATGTTCATAAACAATTTATATTATTTCAAACTTTATATTCACACACATTAA
>JARQZK010000132.1:35000-202827 GCA_030704885.1 Cynegetis impunctata
ATTTTTGTTTCTTGGATTTGGAACAAAAATCATGAATGAATGAATATATTTTTTAAACTGGATACGTTATGAAACCCTGCTTTTCTAATGCAGATAAAATACATATGATTTCATTAGGGAATTTCAATTTCCATTTTTTCCCAACGAAGAATAAAAAATTATAGCGTTTTTACCCCGAGGCGAAGCTAAAGTTTCAAGTTGAGATCTGGTCCGATTTTAAAAATTCCAACGAATATCGATAAAATACATATGATTTCATCATAGAAGTTTTGTCCCCAATTTTTTCCCAACGAAGAATAAAAAATTATAGCGTTTTTTAGATAGGCATTACGACATGCGCATGCGCCAAGGTCGATATGTACGAAGTCCTACAAAACATGCGTCAAAGTGCTCTGTGTGCCACGGTAACCAAGCGACGTTGACAGCTCAAGCTTGATTCTGCGTCTGTGTCTGCTTCCCATCTTATCAATTTAATTTATAATTTGCAGAAAAATGAACCGGGATAGGATATTGTTGCTAAATTTTGACGGATTTTATTCGTAATATCGAATTATTAATACATTTATTGCAATTTTCCTTCATTTCTGTCGTGAAATCGACTTTCATTGTTATTTAATTTATATAATACATTCAAAAAATATTGACGATATGCTCATGCGCCGAGGGGTTTTATCATTCCTAGTGCTACGCAGTAGGGTGTCCTTCATTTTTATTTTAAACTATTACAACAAAGTTCGAACAGTTAATCATCACAGATTTTTCTTCCAATCTTATAGAATTCTATGTTTAGTGTTAAATTCCCCTGATCCACCTCTGCGTTCATTTCTTACAGACACGGACCAACGTCCGAAGAACAACATTAGCCGCGGCAATTCAGACTTGTGTCAATTTGTATACGACCATGCCCGATGGCCATCATCAACGTTGATTTTTGATTTTTGTGGGCGGCCCCAGTTCAATCCGACTTATCAGTCCGTAGATTGTAATTATAATCACATTACCGAATGGGCGATGGAGGAAAGTTTTGAGCGTTTACCAGCAGCACCAGACGCGATGGGACGATTGTCAATCCATCTTTTCCAGTTTTTTAACGTAGACGATGTGGCTCTCCTCTGCCAATAATGATCATGGGTATCGGTTGGGATCTTCGTTCCTGAGGTGGTAATTAAATATCGATTAGAGTATCGGGTTGATAGGAGGAGTTCGATAATTCGAATGAATTTTTGAAAACGGATGATGAAAATTGCAACCCGTATGGTTGATTATTAATGTTGTTTGATGGACAGAAAAATTAATAGTAGGTACCTACTCTACAAGTTCTGCAAACTTAGAGTCGGGGTAAATATATTATATCATATCACGTATCCAATCTGCAACCAATTTAAGGGTACGGAAATTTTTTTTTATTCAAATTTAACTTATTTCTCTGATAAACTGACCAAAAAATATTACAAAAGTTGTGCAAACTTGACAGATACTTAGGAAAAATATACTGAACAATTGTATAAATTTGCAACCTTTTACGTTGACCGGAACATGTTTATTTATAATTTTTTTTATTCGTGGTTTTTTTTCGGGCAAGATGGTCTCGAAATAACAACAAAAGTTTTGAAACTTGGTTGCAAATTTAGAAAACATCTATTCTGATGCATTTGCAAATTTGCAACCTTGTACGCGGTCCGGAACTTTATGCAATTTGCAAAAATATAAAAATTCAAAAATCATATTTTTCAAATTGCATAATGTTTCGGACCGCGTACAAGGTTGCAAATTTGCAAATGCATCAGAATAGATGTTTTCTAAATTTGTTACCAAGTTTCAAAACTTTTGTAATCATTTCGAGACCATCTTGCTCGAAAAAATGACAACACGAATTAAAAAACTTATAAATAAACATGTTCCGGTCAACGTAAAAGGTTGCAAATTTATACAGCTATTCGGTATATTTTTCCGAAGTATCTGTCAAGTTTGCAAAACTTTTGGAATTTTTTTGGTCAGTTTATCAAAGAAAAAATTATTGTTAAATTTTCGATTTTCAATGTCTAAACGGACTGGCCTATATGGTTGATAACTAATGTTGTTTGATGGACAGACAAATCGATAGTACCTACTCTAAAAGTACAAGGTTCCATTAAAATCTCAAATCTTGTTTAGTTTGGTTGAGAAATTACTATCAACTTGGTTCAATTTTTAATATTAAAACAATTGGTTATAGAAACAATATACACATTTATTAAATTGAATAACGCATGACAAACGTTACGGTGAAACTTCATCTTCTCCAGATGCGAAATGCAAACTGAATTTGTTTCTCCGTTATATCAAATACAAGAAATAAATAGATGACTAAAAATAAATAGATGAATTATATAGAAAGAATGAATAGAAGGATGGTTACAAATAATTAGTAAAATAGGAAAAACCCATTCTGACTTGGTAGTCAGGTAGTTCGGTAATTTTGAAAAGATGCAGAAGGGGGTATAGTAGATAATATGAACAATTTGTCGATTCAATAGGAGACCTGAATGGAAAAATATAATCTGGAAGGTTTTAGAGACGAGTCCACACGATTACTATATAGGAAACGACTACAAGAAAAGCTGAGGTTGATGGATGTGAGAGAGGCGGAAAGTATCGAGGTTATCTGGAGAAAGATCAAGACAAGTATAATTGATAGCGCAAAGGAAGCTCTTGGAGTTAGGAGAGTAAATATAAATGGGAGAAAGCAGCTACTGAACTACTACTGAATCTATGGTCATCTCAAGAGAACCTATCAGATGCAAACTGGCCGTCAATGACAAGCCGATAAAACAAACTATGCAATGTACATACCTAGGAGTGGAAGTATCGAGCTGCAAAAACCTATACAATGAAGTACGAACTCAGGCGAATAAAGCATCACGAATATCTGGATGCCTTAGAGAAATGATATGGAAGAACAAACATATAACGGCAGAAAGCAAAGTCCTAATCTACAGAACCGCGGTTAGGCCAATACTAACATACGCAGCAGAAACCCGTGCTGAAACTTCCAAAACAAAGAGCAGGATGAGAAGCACGGAGATGAAAATCCTACGAACAATAAAAGGAATAACACTGCGGGACCAAGTAAGGAGTAAGGTTATACGGGAAGAACTGGAAGTGCAGGATGTTGTTAGGTTTGTACGGTCAAGACGTCGAAACTGGAGAGATCACGTGGAGAGAATGGGCAATGATCGATGGGCAAAATGGGCAAAGGACGAAAAGCCAAATTCAAGGCGTCCTCCCGGCCGACCACCAAAGAGATGGCATGAAAGTTGGACGTCCACATCACAGGAGGCTGGATGAACAGAAGATAACAAGACATAGTCTTAAATTAGGGAAGAAGAAGAAGAAGACCTGAATGTTTGTATTTAATTATCTGTAATAATTCTAAAAAATTAAGTTAGAATTTAGAAAGTTCTGAACTTTCACAAATTTACTGAACTACCATCAGACTAGTAGTTCAGAATGGATTTTTCCTATTCTACTTATTATTTGTAACCATCCTTCTATTCTCCCTTTATACACAATTTGTAATCTATTCCTTTCTTGTATTCGATATAACGGAGAAATCTATTTAGTTTGGATTTAGCGTCTAAAGACGTTGAAGTTTCACCGAAAAGTTTGCATATTTTATTTAATAAATGTTTTGAATAATTTATTGTCTTAATATGTTTATTAATTTACATCATATATCGGCCCAATCAATCCTCAATTTTTAATAATAACAATTGAGCACTATTTTTACGATTTGTGTTATTCAAATTTTCTATCGTCTTTATGTAGTCTATAAATCACCATTCAAGAAGTCTATAAATCAAATTAAATATAATATAATATAGTTAGATACTTTTTCATTTTCTTTGCGGATATTATTTTATTAATAACGTTGATTGACAGCTCGATTAACACGTGGTGAAATATTTTTTAAATTATTATACGAAAAAAGTGAAAATAGTTGTTTGTATACATTGCTAGTTACGTTCTCATTTTGGATGATTTTATTTACGTTCTCATTTGATGACTGATTTCGCATGTTCTTCCAATCTACTGCCGATGTTTCTACCAGTTTGACTAATAGAAGAAGCATCACAACCAATATATTTTATGTTATATATATATATCAGTGGCGGCTCGTGAGGTTTTGGTTTGAGGAGGCTACAAGAGGTGTTAAAAAATACACCATAGGCGAAAATTTTTAGGATTTCAAGGTCAATCGCCTTATAATTTAAAGAAAATCAAAGTAGAACAAGCACCCTGAGCTATTAATTTGTTTTAACTTTCGAGTGCCTACCTTGAGACCTACAACTCCTATTTACAATATTCACAAAAACTCTTCTCAGCCAATTAATCAATTCATCTATATTCATCAAATTTTTTTTTCTTTCACAAAATAGGTACCTACCTACTTACTTAACGAATTTGTTAACAGCTGGTGAGAGCAAATAAAAAGTTATTATATATTTTTGAAGATTAGCGGGATTCTGCGATCTTTAACGTTAGCAAAATGATCTATAATATCCTCATAAAATTTTTTGTCTTTCGCCAAAAGTTTTACCAATTCCTTTTCAATAGACAACAAACTAATATTTTTCAAACGATCCTGGCTCATTGAATTTCGTAAATAAGTTTTAATTCTCTTAAGAGTGGAAAACGAGCGCTCTACGGAAGCCGATGCCACCGGGATAGAAACAATTAGACATAAGAGTTTATAAACTTGGGGTAAATCTTGATTCAAATCATTATCAAAAAGGTATTTAATAGTCCTCATATGATTTTCATTTTGCCCCAAAATTTCATTGTCATTATAAACAACACACAGTTCACTTTTTATGGCCACCTTATCAAAAAAAGTGTATTTTTGACATAAATTTTCCAAAAGGTTATCTGGAAAATTAGCCGAAAGTCCGGTTATTGAGTAAGTCGAAGAAATGCAGTTTTTTCAAATCAGAGAACCTTACTTCTATTTGAACCCTAATACTATCCAAAATTTCATAAAATTTTTGCTTATAGTGAAGCTCCATATCTGCGTAACTGAATTTCTTTCGTTTTGGGCTAAATTCCTTATCTTGTAAGTAAGATATTAATCCGCGTGCTGTATTTAAAGTTACTTTATCGGTGAAAAATTCCTCACTTCCAACTATAGAATTAAATCCTCAAATCCTAAGCGGCAAACACAGAGAAATTTTCACTAGTAAAAAGTAAACTCTGCCAACAAAATAATTTATTTTTTACGTGTGATCCGGTTAGACAAGGATGTCTCTCATAATTCCTTGTATTAAAACCGCGGTTTTGTTGTCTGTTACGCTGCACCAAATTGTTTAATTCAGGGGTAGGTTGCAATGTTTTTATCAAAACTTTATCCTCATAACTTAGTGCACTAAAGTTATGGGATAACAAATATTCCACTAAGTCACCATTGAAATTTTTGAAATTAACTTCAGTAACCAAACTCATTTTAAAACAATACGCAAGCAATATAACTAAACACGCTGCTGTTTCGGCCATTAGTAACTACGATCACACTACGATTCAATTTATGCTTTCCAACGAATTCACTCGATGTCACGCGAAATTCTATAGTTGTGATTGGTCGACATTGTATGAGACTGGGTTCCTATCGGTGTTGCCATTTACATGTGTTCTGCTTTTCTATTGCAATAGGTTCGTTCCAACCGGCATCAGAAACAGTTTCTTACAGTCAGGATTCTGCGCAGTAACTTAAATGCGTTCCAACCAGAATCATAAACGATTAGGAAACGGTCAGTTTTGCGTTCCATCCAAGGTTGCAAACTGTTTGAAGACTATCAGAACGGTTTGCGGATTATCTTCTGACCGTTCATCTGGCGCATGTGCAGAGCTATTATTTTTCAGATGGTGACAATTTCTTTAAGATTCTTTTGCTTATTTTCATTCACCTAACCTATTGTCACATGAAAACTCGCATTATACTCTCTGCATATTTACGTTATGTATTCTTGTTCGGTAAAACTAAAAAAATGGCATATATTTCATAAACAACAAACTTACATTTTATTGTAGGTACTACATTTACTTTCCACGTTGCACTAAGATATTAATTGCACTAACACATTAATTAGAAAAGGAATCCTAAAATTAAAGTAAAAAAAAATTGAAACATGAATGTAAGAAAAAAAATCTGGAATTTGCTTAATAAAACGTTGCATGAAGTTTTTCGAACAAGTGGAACAGGTTCTATTTTTTTTAAAAAATCATTTCTTTCTCTCAGAAGTTCATTTCTTTCCTTCATCAAAATAAGTTTTTGTTTATGCACCTCCAACTTCTCTTTTTCAAGTACTATTCTATCTCTATTGCATTCTTTTCTATCTCTTCGTGTTTGCTCTATTGTAACATTTCTGTTTGCGGTAGGATTTTTTGTTTTTAATGAGAAGCTCTTCCCTGAGGCCTGACTCACTACTTCTAGTTAATTATCAGGCGTTCCAACCATAGATCAGGAAACCAATATTTTACAGACATGCGCGTTGAGAACGATTTGCAAACTGTTGGAAATCTGTTTGTTATTCAAGGTTGGAACAAACCTATTGAAGTATTCATTCGGAGTATTTGCACCGTTGTTTGCTTTTCTGTGGCAGGCATAATGAACGTTGAGAATATACCTTCCTAAGCCTCCGCAGCGTTGCCACAAATCTTGAAATGAATGAAATGCAGTAAATGTAAATACCTTCTATCTTAAATTAATAAATTATATCATATAATGTAGGTTGAAAGGAGGGTAGGTGCATAAAATAATATGATTTTGATTAAAATGAATATGCTGAATGCTGACTATTCAATATAATATATTAGTGATACACGGAATATTATTGAGGAGGCTTAGTCTCCTTAGCCTCCTTTGACTAGCCGCCCCTGATATATATATATATATATATATATATATATATATATATATATATATATATATATATATATATATATATATATATATCAGATTTCTCAAAGACTGTTTGTCTGTCCTTATCAGAGGCCAATAAGGAACTCAATTCACATGTTTTCAACCCATTACAAATCATGAGACTTGATTTAGGAAAAAAGTTATTTGAAAATAATATTTGCATCAGCTGCATCAATAATATTTGGATACATATGCTTGAGAAGCTATTTTTGTTGTTTTGTGGATATTTGTTTATCCATTATGAACTCTTCGTAACCTATAACGGTAATAACACCAATCTATGTCTGAATTAGTGTTGGGTAGGACATGACATGAAAATGAGTTTGTAAGAGTAGCCTCTTTTTTGTACTGAGCCAGTACAATGTCCCACTTCAAATGACGCGAGGCGTACTGAAGCTCGGCGATACGTTTGAAGTTACGACTACGAATATGACATTTGATTTTATTGCAGTACAATAGTTACAGTCTGAATTCTGATATATTAATAATCAGTATCGCAAAGTGATATGAAACGATTAGCATAGTGAATATTGTTTGTAAGTAGGTAAATAAAAATATAAACAAATATATTTTGAAGGATATAATAAAAAATAATGCAATATAAAAATAATGCAATATATTTGTAGCATGCGTCTCACTTCCTCTTTGTCTTCATCCTACAGTTTTACGGGGACGGAAAGTAAGTAGCGCCTAGCTTGATAAATTTTTTGAGATGCATATTTCGCTTATGTTTATGTTGAATGTCCAAAGTTTTAGTTGATGGGTACCATGGATGAATTTCTGTTAAATTTTATTTTGAAGATGTTCTCATATAAGAGTATGTATTCGATATCACTTAACTGAAAACTCTATTTGCTCATCGTCTCGATTACAAAACTTCCTTAACATATTTATATTGTAAGGTATGTAACGAAATATATTTTATTTTCAAACGTACAATACTAACGTCATTTTTCGATTGACAGGATCATCGAAAAGTTCTATTTCTCCGCCATGGAGGAGAAGTGTTGCTATGCAACACACTTTTCCGGCCGGCGGCAGGAAAAGGGTTACTATGCAAAAGATGAATTGGTAACCATGAACAAAAAATTCTCTAATTCAAACGTCATTTTCACTTTCAACCACTTCTCACCAGGTTGCGAATTATAACTATCAATTATTTTACTTTATATCTGTCAGAATCAATTTTGCGTGGCAACCGTAACTAGGCAAATGTTCCTTAATTCATAACGATCGTAAGTAGATAGAATTATGTGCGTAAATGTGAGTCAATCCAAAAATGGATATTCAGATTTTTATGAATTTCAAAACGTTTGAAAATAAAATAACACATTTCATTCGGAGTAGAAGTGACTTTTCATGGCTCGCTTTCAATTACCCGCCTCACATGAAAAGTGACACTTCTCCTCCTTATGAAATAATATACTATTATTATTTTAAAATCCCAGTCATTATGTACTACTTGCTTATTCATTTATTATTAGTTCTTATATTTGAAATATAGTAGTATTCAATGGACATGAAAACAATAGTTCAATTTTCGTTTTGTTTTATAGGTCGATTTGAAACTTTCAGATGACTAATACAGTGCTTTCATTATTCCAACATTTCAAGAAATTACTATCTATTTTCAAGAATTAAAATACAACCAGAAAAATTTTCTCCAAAAAAAGACACAAACAATGAAGTAAAATTCACATAAAATATGAAATTTGTTTTTATAGCAAATTTGATTTGAAAGTTCAACGTATGTTAGATATATATATATATATATATATATATATATATATATATATATATATATATATATATATATATATATATATATATATATATATATATATATATATATATATATATATATATATATATATATATATATATATATATATATATATACATATATATATATATATATATATATATATATATATATATAATATATATATATATATATATATATATATAATATATATATATATATATATATATATATATATATATATATATATACATATATATATATATATATATATATATATGTATATATATATATATATATATATATATATATATATATATAATATATATATATATATATATATATATATATATATATATATATATATATATATATATATATATATATATATATATATATATATATATATATATATATATATATATATATATATATATATATATATATATATATATATATATAGGGAGAGACTTGTACCTTGACTCACCTTGTACGTTGGTCCACCAGTATAATTTCGAATTTTCAGATGAAGATGTCGAACACATTGTCGTCTATGATGATGATTCCGACTTAGATGCTGAAGATTATTTTGAAAAAGATACAGTATCAGATTGCCAAGATCAATGCAAATAAGTAAAAATTTCCGATTTAGCAGTAGGAGATTTTTGTTTCTATGCATGAATGGGCAACAAAATGGTACCATTCTATGTTGCTTAAGTAGCTGCCCTAAATCCTTCTATAAAGGTTCAATACCTGAAGCGACTTCACACCAGCAAAGAGTCAAAACTTTAACATTGGTATAGATTTTGGTATTGTTTGTTTTATTTAATTAGCAAAGTGATATACTGTTATATCAAATATAAATTAAATGTTAAGCTTAAAATTCTTTCTGCAATTATGAAAACATAATTATATGGTCCAAGATATACAAGCTTCTCTCCTATATATATATATATATATATATATATATATATATATATATATATATATATATATATATATATATATATATATATATATATATATATATATATATATATATATATATATATATATATATATATTATATATATATATATATATATATATATATATATATATATATATATATATATATATATATATATATATATATATATATATATATATATATATATATATATATATATATATATATATATATATATATATATATATATATATATATATATATATATATATATAAATGTATCAGATTAAAAAAAAATTAAATATCGTGGTCCATGTGGTGAAAACGTATTGAAAAATCACTTCCTTTCCCCTTTCTTGATTTTTGATACAGTGAAGTAAATACGCTTCAAAACGCTCATAATATTCGAATATCCAATTATTATTCATTGTCTTGAATATAATTGAAAAATAAATAATTCAGATAAGGAATAATATCAATACAAAGTTTTCGTGTTCAAATTCTAATAATTTCACTTAGATAATGTCCATTTGTGAATAATGAAAAACTATTTTCTTATTTTGAAAACGTCAATAAAATTTTCCATGACTAAATATTGTCAACCATTGATGTATAATAAGTTTTAATTCCACCCTCGATTTCACCTTAAACATCCTATGAAAATAAAATAACTGAGATATTCTAAAAGAAAGGTACAAATTAATGCAAGTGAATAATTTTTTTTGCTTAGCAGCTGAATCAATTCAATCCGCCAAACAAACAGGACAGAAAGGCGACAAGTTTTTTTTCGTAATCCAGAATCGCATAAATCACCGACGGCCAAAAAGGTGCGCGCCCACCACACACACCGAATCCAGTAAGGCCATCTCTCTTCATCAGGTCAATTAGGAAAGAAAATAGAAGCGACAAACACTCATCAGCGCACCGTTGCATATATATACAATCACGGACAAACGAATATCGGCTTTGCATCCAGGTGTCTTCGACGGTTCGACTAGTTTTTTATTTCGTGTGATTTATAAAAGCTCGGCTTCATAACCCGATCGAATGTGGCTAAAGGGGGGACCCACGTCACGTTTTTCATGGAAATATCGAGAAAAAAAGAATTACAGCCTTATCAAAAACTTTCCTGTAGAATTTAATTATGGTAAAGACAAACATTTTCTCCTTTGGTTAGAATTTAGAATAAAATAGAAAATCAATATAGCTAGATAGTTTTTAACTCTGTAGCAACTAGGGCATCAGGTTAAGGTACTATGAAGCATATAAATAATCTTTCAAAATTAATTGAATCCAAGAAAATATCAATTTATTATTTAGTCATGTACCTACATAGAAAAAAAATTGTGCGACAGCAGTTTACTCCTGTTTTTTTTATATCTTTCAATATTTAATCAACTTCAATCACTTTTAATTTTGTTTATTGTGCACAAATATAAGTGTTACTGCATATAAATAGATAAATTACACTCTAAAATCATATATACCTATCTATACATGCATCAACTGTTGCCGGTAGGTATACCCTAGTATATACAATAATTTTAATAACATAAACTTATTATCACAAAAATACATTGAAAAATATAACACTGCGATTGCAATTTCGGTCACTAGACCATCATCGGGCAGATTGAGTTGAGAACTGAATAAACAATTATAGATTTGCGTTCACGGGTGGGAAATAATTATTGTAGGTACCTAAATAGAAAAGAGGAACACATTTCAAGATGGGCTAATCGAAGTGAATTTCCCAAATTGGTACGATAAAATGTTCTTAAAAATAATTATTGTTTGAATACACTAAAGATAGGAGAATATATCAAGTCAATCTGGTCGTTCAGCAAGATATCTTTTGCATTATGATTGAGTTTAAAAATTCCTAATGATTTCTTAGTAAGTTAGTTTGGTTCCTTTCGGTAATTTGTGCATAATTTGAAAATTGTTGTGGAAACGGGTGGTGGTTTTCACGGCAATGATTTGAAAACATTGTATCCGTTTTAATTTTCAAAAAAGATAGTTGGTGTTCTTTAACCCCTTGTAGCATCATGTGCCAAATATGGCACAAACCAATGTTTTACATCTCTTTAATACATACGTCAGAGAAATATCACTTTATTTGCATGAATTACCATTTCTGGCACATACGAACATATTTCTAAAGAGGCAGCTCCCTCTCTGTAATTATTTCGCAGTTATATACGTTTTTCAAAATGGTGACGATGAATCAGCTGCTTGTCAGTATTATTGTAGATTGAGTAATAGTTTTGAGTTCATCCACGTAACTTTCTACCCAATAAAAATTGTTTTTGTAAAAAATATACTTCTAGTAACTGCCTCATTGTGGCAAGTACTCGTATTTTTGAATAATTGACATTTTTCATCTAAAAATCATTTTGTGCCATATATGGAACATTATGCAATTCAAGTATATCTGACTTGACCATATTGTGCCATATATGGAACATTATGCAGTTCAAAAGTATATCTGACTTGACCATATCTGCCGATTATGACTTTAGAAGATGTGAAAGAAATCTTTTTCTGATATATTATGGATCTAGGGTTGCCAACTCTCGACAGGACTAACCCGAGAGAATTTTATAAATCCATGAGTGGGGGGTGTAAGAAATTGTTATTCAATTTGCTTTCGAGCAGTATCTAATATTTGACGGGTTTTCACCATAAAATCATAATCATCAAAGATCGAAGTTTTGTTACAGCGACGGTTACGTATAATTTCAGAAAAACCAGAGAAATTATTGTAAACCGGGAGGTCGGGAGGATAACCATTATTACCGGAGTCTCCCGGGCAATCCGGGAGGGTTGGCAACCCTATATGGATCCCAAGTTATTTTATGCATAAAAAAATGTAGTTATCCATAATTTTAATCAAAATGAAAGTAAAGACAAAATATCAGATGAAGATGAAATATTGGCTGTATAAAATATTTTTAGTTCATGTTGCATGCTGTGCCATATTTGGCACAAACCAGTTTTTATTTTTTTTTGACAAAGAATATTGTGCTTTATTTTTTTAAATACTTTTCTGATGAAATATATGTCTTTTTCCCACTTTTTTTATCAAATTAAAAAAAATCATGCATTAAGGGGTTAAATCTTGTCTTGAACGATCGACCGGTCTGACCTATATGCACTCCTTCACATACAAGACAAATCAACTTATAAACCCCTGAAGCTTCAAATTTTGAAGTGATATCTTTGGAATTGAATAAAAATACTTTTAATGTACATTCAATGTCAATGTTTGCTCTTCACATACATTGCAGAGATACAACAGTGGAATCATATGCTCAGAGTCAAAAAGATTATTGAAAAAGAGAAAAACGAAGACGTTTGTTAAATTTATAATATTTATTTCAGTGTGAATCTCGCTAACTGAAAGCCTTCATCTATTTCCTAAAAATGGATATTTTTGAATTTTGTATAATTTCAATGATTCAGTATACCAAGACATCTCAACAGTGTGAAGTAATAATTAGTCATAATCAATAATCATGAAACTTGATAAACTATTAAATACCTCTAATATTTAATTAGAAACTTGAGAAGTGCAAAAAAATGGTTCACAGGTTCCTACTCACTACACGTAATAGATATAGGATTGGGTTACGTAAGGCTCGAATAAAAGCCAATGATAATTTTATTCTTGGTTCAAACAACCCAAATAAAAATATGTGGAAAATCATAAACAGTAAGAGAAAATGCACGAAGGTGGTTACTATACCCGTTAGTTCCAATGATTTTAATGATTATTTTATATCGGTGCCTCGGAAATTGGTAGAGTCCTCAACTGGGAAATACAGGCAGAATCCTTTAGATCTCTTGCCACCTGGCCTAGATGGGGTGGGAAGTTTCAGTTTCGGGGAAGTATCATACAATGATGTTAGAGACGCAATCGTTGCCTTAAAAAATAGTAAATCCAGAGACTACTATGGTTTATCTGTACCATTACTATAGCGAAATGTCAATCACATTATTGAACCTCTTACTAAAATAATTAACAAATGTATGAAATCAGGTGATTTTCCTGATTGCTTAAAAATATCAAAAGTTATTCCTTTATATAAAAAAGGAGATAAGAATGTAATGTCAAATTATAGACCGGTTGCTCTTCTGCCTGTATTTTCTAAAGTTTTTGAAAAATTGATTTATATGCAGATAATACAACACTTTGAAACATATAACCTTTTATGTGATAATCAATTTGGATTCAGATGGAAGTTGAGCACTTGCGATGCTGTCCTTCGTTTTGTGGAGTACGCACTGGGATGCTTTGAGGAGGGCTTGTTTTCTTTGTCGATATTCCTAGATTTAAGTAAGGCCTTCGACTGTGTCTCGCCGCAGGGCCTTCTTGACAAGTTGGGTAGGTACGGATTTGCAAATGGGGCACTGAGTCTTATTCGGTCATATTTCACAAATAGACGACAACGAGTATTTATTAATGACTTGTTGGTCTGATGAGGGATTTTTCAATGTGGGAGTTCCCCAGGGTTCCATATTGGGACCCTTGTTTTTTATAATATTTGTCAATGACTTGTCATATTATCTTGATTGTGAGCATGTGTTGTGGGCTGATGACTCGGGACTCACTGTCAGGGGTCGGGACTGGACTTTGGTGAAGGCGCTTGCGAGCGAGGCAGAGTCGAGGGCCATAGAATGGTTCACTGTCAACGGGCTCTCGTGCAATCCTGAGAAAACCGAAAAAATGGCATTTAATTAAAGAAATGTTAAATCTGACTCAGTTACAGGCGAAAGTGTCAAATTTCTAGGAGTCTTCTCTGACCCCGGATTGACTTGGGTAAACCATGCAGACAATGTGGCCGACAAGCTAGTAAAAAATATTTTTCTTTTGCGAAATTTGAGAAACACGGTTTCTTCTAGAGTTCTAAAGATCGCATACCACAGTCTTGTCGAATCACATTTACGGTACTGCGTTCTGATTTGGGGTAATTGTTCGGGTAGGGAAAGAATCTTCCGATTGCAGAGGAGGGCGGTGAGGATAGTTTCAGGATTGAACTACAGAGACAACTGTATGGAGGCATTTAAGAAACTTAGGATTCTCACATTTCCATCCATATATATATATATATAGTGTCTATTATACGCGTATTGTAACGTTGACAAATTACCTAAAAATGGCGATACCCATAGCTATAACACACGAAAAAAAAATGACATAAAATTGAGGTATATGAGACTTGAGAAGTCGAAAAACGGCCCGAATTTTATATCACATCAACTTTTCAATAAACTTCCTAAGGAAGTAAAGATTCTTAATTTGAAAGGATTCAAAAAAGCTGTGCTCTCCTGTCTTCAACGAAACGCCTTCTACGGAGTGCGTGAATTCTTGACCGATGATTTGAATTTTTGACTGGTCTGTAATTTGTTTGTTGTTTTAATGGTAACAAAAAGTTTTTATATATTTTTCTTGTAAGTTAATTGCTTGCAAAACTAGTCAGTTGTAGTTTTTATGAAAGTTTGTTGGTATATTATTGTTATGTATCTATCTGTATTTATGTTAATCCCAACTGGGAAAATTTTTATGACGTGTGCAACACAATGTAAAGTTAAATTGTGACAAGCACTAATAAATAAATTATCTATCTATCTATCTATCACTGATTCAAGCAAGATACCTTGTATATTCATTGAGTACTGAAAATAGCTTTATTGAGTTGTTTTCTTTCTGAATAGCGATTGAAATTATTACAATGAATGAAGCTTTCTTACAAATCATACTTCTGACATCCTGACTTCAACGACTAAATCAGTTAATTTATATTATGACGGAAAGAAATGGAGACACTATGTCATAAGATGATATCACCCGCCTACTTGGAGTAATTATAAAACACTCAAAAAGTAATGTACTAAAATATTATATTCATTATTGAAGACTTGCACATTAAAAGCGACCAGACATATGATACATCGTTAGAAAGGAGAAAAAATTCGTTCCAACCAATCCACAGACATCTACGATTTCCATTCAAAAAAATACATCTTAAGACCATAACTCGAAATGGCACTCTCTTTTTCAAACTTTCTTGACGCCACTGGATTATACAGAAATAAGTGCCTCTAAAATGTAAAAGTTATTATCTTGTAGCCTCACAAACAACCATGATATTCACACTGTCTAAAAGTCGAAAAAACAAAAAGAGGAAGCAAATTTTGGTGTTCGCCAGTGGATTTGTCTCAAAAAAAAGAGATCGAGAATGCATCGAAATTTGCCCACCCTGTACGCATATGATACTAAAATTGTTAATTTTCCACTGAATTTTCATTCTCCATTACTCCTAGAGCAAATTATTTCAAACCAATGAAGGACTACAAAAAATTTCATCTAGTTTGTCTTCCATTGAAAATTTGCTATTATATAAAGCGGTTCAGTTGTACGATAGCTCGTTTCTTGCGCTTCTACCCTTATCACCCGATCGAAGAAGTCTATGGATGGGAACGCTTCGCATTTGTTTATCGCCGACGTGGCCGCCCCGGATTTACATAAAGTAAAAGGAGGCGATTTGAATTGATTCGTGAAACATATGGTTTATTTGAATGTGACTGAGTTTTTTTAAGGTTCTACGGCGTTTTGTCTTGGTGGATCTGGATGATTTACCGGTACGAACTGCAGCTTTGATATATTCGTACCTGTTCTTATGTCAATGAAGAAGAACTAAATAATCGTCATGTCTGTTGTATTGAAATAAACAAGTTTGAATGTTTCTGATATTAAGTATCTACATTTAAATATACAGAAAGCGTTTTATAGCAGCTAAATACATTTGGAACTAAAGCTTATTTAATAATCACTTTAATGTACTGTGAACATGAATTGAACACTAGGTAATATGTAGATTCGCGAAGTATCAGTTTCCCCAAAATGTCAAGGTTATATTATTTTGAGTATTCATATCACAAAGATACTCTAAAGTTGAAGACTTTAACTGTTATACATTTTTCAATGAAATTATATATATATATATATATATATATATATATATATATATATATATATATATATATATATATATATATATATATATATATATGATAGCTTGGAAATATCGACTTGATTAGACTTAAGAGAAATTGTTTAATCGGGATATAAGTCACAAAACTTGAACTCCGGTAAAACTCTTTATTGAAGAAATTACCTAGCTTTCGGTCATTTGCATGTCCATCATCAGGGTACTACAAAAACAATGTAAAATCAATATATGGTAAGAACAAATGTCTCCTTAATGCTTACTCTCAATGTGAGTTAACCAAAAACGAAAAACATATTGAGTCATTGTAAAAATTATAAAATGAAATGAACAAAAAACACATCGATGAAAACGTACAAAATTGAAAATTGACAATTGTTAAAAGCAAAGCAAAATGTCTACGAATAATATGGAAGAAAAATCAGGTACTAGAAAAAATGATAACAGTCGAAACCGGCAAACCACTATATATATATATATATATATATATCTATATATATATATATATATATATATATAATATATATATATATATATATATATATATATATATATATATATATATATATATATATGTATATTATATATATATATATATATATATATATATATATGTATATTATATATATATATATATATATATATATATATATATATATATATATATATATATATATATATATATATATATATATATATATATATATATATATATATATATATATATATATATATATATATATATATATATATATATATATATATATATATATATATATATATATATATATAGGGGAAAACTATTTGAAGGGACTGCAGCAATGTAAAAGGAAACTCTTTGAAGTTTTTCCAAGCTTTCGGAATCGTTTATTCCATCATCAGGGACAGTGGCGTAGATAGATTTTTGCGATGGGGGGGGATATGACTAAGTGCAAAATTTCATTTTTCATCTAAAGTTCTAGTTTTCTTGATAAAAATAATCTTTCATGTAGGTAGTAAAAATAAGCAGAAGAGTTAAATTGAATTGCAAAAAATTCAAATTATCTGATTTGAAATTATGACTTCGTCAGCTGTGAATTAATTGCACGATGAATTGCCAGAGCAGCCAAACCGTTCAATGACAAACAATTGGACAAACATGAGTTTTTAATTTGCAATGAATTTTATATATTCAGAAGGGTCATTACAAGTCCATTTCTTTCATCGTGCTCCTTTGAATCATTTTTATTCGCTTCAAACATCGATATCGTCAGCGTAGCTAATATTCTGAGCAACATGATATTCGAAAAAAAAAATTTCTAGGCAATCATCCAGCTCTCTTATTGCATTTTTAGGCTTAACATCGCCTCTACGAATTAAATATTTCTTCTACACTTTCAACTAACGAGAACAACAGGTGTGACAATAAAAAATTTTTGATAAAACTCGTCAGTTTCGATGAATTTATCAGCTGCTTTATACAAAACGTATATAAATCATGCTTGAAAACACCGAAAATCTTTCTAATATATTTAGTCTAGTCAACAAATGCTTTTTTGTTCAACTTTTCTCCGCAGTCTCGGAAAACTTTGAGTAAGGTGTCACTCGATTCGGAGTGGCATGTAGATGTTTTTTTGAGAAAAATAAAAATTCGCTCTCGAAAATTGTGAAAGTTATAAACAATATCCTGAAAAAAAGAGGTTTGATTTTTCACCAATATGTCAAAAATTAATTGAAATTTTTGAAATCTGAAGAAAGATTCGAAAAGATGAGGAAATTTCCCAAAAGAAAGACTCAACTTCCGGAACTGTATAGGATCAATATTTTCTCAGAGAGGTAAAAATACGGCTGAAAACGGGTTATTTGGTTTGGGCAAGTCACGAGCATTAAGGACACTAAAACAATAAACATTATTCAACCATAATAAATATGAAAATTAAGGAATGAAAAAATTCAGACAGTTACTAAATCGGTGAATGAGCAGTTATCTGGCGATAATGGCGATTTTTCAAATAGTTATCCAATAGTGCGATAACTGTTCACTATAGATCTTAGATTTTTTTCCATTCTTAGAGCTATTATTATATGGCTTCAGAGTAAATCCCCGTTGAAAAAATAAAAAAATTTCAATTTTTCAGTTGTTTATTAACAATTTACTTAGTTTTGCAACATCAAAATGAAATTATTTTTATAATTTTACTGATCCGTTTTTTATTATCGGAAGCTACAAGGAAATTTGCTTTTTCAATATTCATCTCCTATTGTTTAAAAAATTGTTATAAACGAATGCGTTGTTTATAAGAGAATCTAGAAAAAATGTATGATTAATTAAAGTGTTCAATTTTGCAACTAAGTAAATTGTTAGTAAAAAACTAAAAAATTTAATTTTTGAATTTTTTTTAACGGGGATCTATTCTGCAGACTTTAGAAACTAGCTCCAAGAAAGGAAAAAAATATCAGATTTATAGTTTAACAGTTATCACACTTGCAATGTTCTTGTTTAAGCAGCAAAAAACTATTGCATAACTAATTGAAAAACTGCGAAAAAATGTTCTGGATCATTGTTCATTTACCTATCCAGTAAGAACTTGAAATTTTTTATTCCTTAATTTAATATTTAATATACTTAGTTAAATAATGTTAATTGTTAAAGTCCCAAATAGGCGTCACTTTCGCAAGCCAGGTTGCCCGTTTTCGGCCGTATATTTACCCCTCTGAGAAAATTATAAATATCAATCCTACAATTCCAGGAGACTTTCTTTTAGAAAATATCCTCCTCTTTTTGTATCTTTATTGAGATATCGAAAATATCAATTAGTTTTTGAGATAATTTTTTCTTTCAGTAAATTGATTATAACTTTTACAATTCTCTTAAACGGAACTTAACTTTTTTCAAAAAATATCTACATGCTCTTCCGAATCCAATGACACCTTGTTCATATTCTTCTGAGACTCATGAAAAAAGTTAAACAAAAAAAGCACTTGTTGACTAGACTATATTCTCATGATTAGTAAATCCATAGTCCAGAAACGGATTGAACGCCATCACAAGAAAACTTTTACTAACTCGACAATTTTCATTAACTTCAAAATATTATGGAGTAATTAAATTGACAATCAAAGCCAAGAGTTTGTCATATTTTAATACCTACTCTACCTCGAAAAATATTCGAAATATTAAATATTGATTGAAAATCTTCTATGAGTAGAAGTCACGGTTCTCGAATATAAACAGGAATTTAATCGGTCACTAGGACTAGAAAACGTATGTGAAATGGAAAATTTTATTTACGAAGGAAGATGTCAACCAAAACCTCCTCGCTCTTCTTCTCTTTCTGAATTTTATACTACCTATACTATTGAACGAAACTGCATTAGATATAATACTGTACTATTAAACAAAAGCTCGAGATTTTTTTTTAATAGTAAGTACAGTATACAGTTAAGAAAGAGAAGAAGTGCTAGGAGATTTTGATTGTCTTCTTTCTTTCTGAATAAAAATTTTCCATTAGAGCCATTTGAACTTTTTGGTTCTCCTCTTCTAAGCGCGAAAATTATACAATACTCAATAATTGCACATACATAATATCGAAAAAGGTGCTATAGTGCTCAGTAAATTTCATGTATACTTATAAATACGTAGATACGAAGACTTTTATTCAATTCTACTATAATTGTTGTAGGCTCATGGGGGGGGGATTGATCCCCTTGATCCCCCCCCTATCTACGCCACTGATCAGGGAGAATCTATCGTGAGGATGATTACATATATGTTGATAATACGATATAAGAAACATTGAAAATGAAGCTATTTGTTAAATAATAATTAGAAAATTTGATACATTTTTGAAGTTATAATTAAATTTCCGAACGAAATGACAAATCGGTGTCCCTCATTTTTTTATTTTTTTATTTTCAAATTGAAGTTTGACATTATTTCGTTACGTTGAATTATTTTGATTTAGTGTTATTTTATATCGAGTGAAAGTAAAAAAGAATAATTTTCACTCAAATGGCTTATATCTGTTTTTTTAGTGATGGATTTATTATCTTGATAAATAAAGGCCATTTCTAAGTTTGATTGACAAAAAAAAATTTCATTTGTTCATTTTGGCCAAATTGTGATAATATTCTGGTTATATTATTTAAAAATTCACATAATTCAAATCAGTTCATATTAATATTAACAATGTTATAAACTTAATTTTGTGAATTTTCACAAGTATAATTTGAAGTTTACAAGTAACAGAGAGTCCAGATAAGGTACATTTTCAATTATAGTGGAGAAATAAGAGACATTAGAGAAGAAGAAGATTTGTTGGCCATAAAACAAGAAGAAAGAAGATTGTAATCGTGAGTTTTTGAATTTCAATAAAAATTAGCCAATTAAACGTGTATGCAAAAATATGAATTCATAAAGGCGATTAATTATCTAGAATTGTTGTAATATTGAAACTAATTGTTATAAGAAGTTGTATATTAATTAATAATTTATAATAAATTATTGGAAATTTATATTCAATTTGAGTTTATTGAGAATATTAATATTAGAAATTCAAAATCAATTATCACAGTAAATTTTTGAAATTAAATTATAGAACCTACCCTGAGAAAGAATTATTGAACAAATAAATATAACTTTATAAAGAAATAGAAAAAACTAACTTTTCACAGGTTGAAATAAAAATCTATTGAGTAAACGCGTTTCGTCATAACATTGACTTCATCTCGTAGTACGAGATGAAGTCAATGCTATGACGAAACGCGTTTCCATTCTCGTAGTACGAGATGAAGTCAATGTTATGACGAAACGCGTTTATCCAATAGATTTTTATTTTAACCTGTGAAAAGTTAGTTTTTTCTATTTCTTTATAAAGTTATGAATATGAACTTTCACCAAGTAAATGCCAATTCCATTCAACAATTAAATATAATATCAATTAAAACAATATATATATATAATCATATTAATTAATCATATAGCTAATCATATTAATTATCACAATAAAAGTGTGGTTATAAAAAAATCAGATTAGTATATATATATATATATATATATATATATATATATATATATATATATATATATATATATATATATATATATATATATATTTAATTCAAGCATTTCACATATGCTGTAAGGAAAAAATTGTGTGGAAGTAAAATCGGATTAATTAAATGTGATGAAAGATCCTATTATTTTTATAATATTCTGATCTGTAGTGTTTCAGCTCCTGATATGTTGAATTTTATGGGAATAATTTGGTGAAAACGATAGAAGTATTTAAACATGAAATCAAGATTTTATTAAAACAGTTCACTCATTTAATAGATTACAAATTATGTAGAAAGAGTACATAGAAGGATGGCTACATATAATTAGTGAAATAGGAAAAACCAATTATTCTAAACTGCTAAGACAGGTAGTTCGGTAATTTTGAAAAGTTGCAGAAGGGGGCTTCTAGTATGATCAATTTGGCTATTCAAGAGGAGACCTGAATGTTAGGATTTATTTATCTGTAATGATTAAACTTAATTTTCTAGAATCATTTCAGATGAATGAATACAAACAATCAAGTCCCCTATTGAATAGCCAAATTGATAATACTACAAGCTCCCTTCTGAATCTTTTCAAAATTACCGAACTACCTAAAAAAGTTTAGAAAGGTTTTTCTTATTTTCACTTATTATTAGTCACCTTTTTACCCTTTATACACAATTTTTCATTTAATTATTTCTTGTATTCCATATAACGGATAAATATATTTAGTTTGCATTTGGCCTCTGAAGAAGGTGAAGTTTCACCGAAACTTATTATTATTATACACTATCATTAATATAAATTGATTGAAGATTATTAACTACATTTTGGTCCACTTTTTTATTCAAGAGTGTTTTTTAATTGTTTGAAACTATTATTTATTTCTTATAATTTTAAAAATTATTTCACTCAGTGTTAAGCGAGACCTCTCCGTTGGAAAATGTTTATTATCAATCAATATTAGCTTATTGCGTTTCAACTATTTTCCCTTAGTGAAAGCTTCAAAAAGCTTTCCACGCTGCTTTATGAAGTCAGCGAGCTCTAAATCACAGTTTAACGTTTTTCCATTAACCTGCTCAAAATAAAATTAGCATCATATCGTGATTTGTTCACGTCAGGGTGTAATTTCAAACCCTTCCGCTTCTCACATGGTAAAGCTATGAACACAAGTTGTAAATTTGAATTTTTCTATTTTTAACGTGCAATTAATCTGTAATATATCGGTATTTCATCGAAACGCTATTATTATAACAATTTATGATGTCGAGCGCAAGTATAATACCGTTTTTAGTGGAATAATAAGTCACTATCATGCAATTTTGTCGTTTAACGTGTTTGCATATTATTTAAATTCAAAAATAAATTAAGTTGTATGAGCTGTCGCCATGAAATGGGTTCAAACTTACATTTTTTGTACAGGCGTTTTATTTAATTATCAACGAATTTGAAGGTAGTTAAATTAATGTCATGGAGAGTCCTGAGTTTTTTTTTGTGCTGAAACATTTGAATGGTAAAGAATAAACTTCAAAATAAAAGACACGTATGTTTACTATATAAAAATATTTAGATACTGTATTTAGCAGTTAAGGATAGTCGACATGTTTCGAGTTATGAACTCATTATCAAGACTGACTACAGGAGAGTGTTACATCTTGTTTTATAAAACAGGCAAAAGTAAAAGTGATACCTGAAAATCAATTTGTTCGTTTACAAGGAGTAATTTACCATTATAGGCGGAACTTATTTCGAGAATTTCAAGAAGGTCAAGGCGCTTTCCTTCATTACCTGAATGCAACAATTGGGTTTTGTTGAAATCCAGAAAATGATTAGATTTTATACAATGTTCGGAGAAGCCAGTGGTATTTTTATTTTGAAAAATTGGCTTTTTATGTTCTTCAACACGAATGTTTATATTCCTTCCTGTTTATCCAATATAGAAAGCAGGACATTAGTCGCAAAATATTTTGTAAACACCACTCTTTTCTCCGATGTCAGATTTCACGTTCAAGGCAGTGTTGTCATCACCCACAACAGCAGCTCGCATAGAAGACGTGTGGCGTCTGACATTTCGTGTATAAATTGGCAACATTGGCTCGACTGAGCATCGCTGGTAACCTCCTTGCTATGTGCGGTCGACATCGACCGCAACTCAAGTAGTAGCATCCACCGCGACCTCCACATCCACCGCGACTTAAGTAGTAGCATCCACCGCGACCTCCACATCCACCGCGACTTACTTGTTCTGTTCGTACCCTTACTGTGGTATTTCCAACGATATGCGTACCATTCAGATTAGCGATTTCTAGGAACCACACTGTGTAGATTTGTAATTTTTGTATTCTTTTTCGAAATACAAGAATTTCCCGCAAAATTTGATTGTGGAAAAACTGTAAAAGAGTTTTATTGTTTTATTCCATTTCATTGATTCAGAAATTAATTCCAGCTGTTTTCAGATTTTAAGACAGAGTGAGTTGACGTATTCTATAATTAACTTTTGCGGAATACATCTGACCAGTTTCCTTGGAAAATTGCCTGATGGTTTTTGAATTATTGAAGAATTTTCATTGGTCTATTTATTCAACTTGTTTAAGTCTTCATAGACTCTATCTCAGATTTTAAAGGAATCATGTACGTTTATATGCTTCCTAAAATGATGATTACAAAAAACAAAATTAGTGTATTTCTCAGAAATGTGCACAAAGAAAACAAATATTATTAATATAACAACTAAAATTTCAGTATAACTGTGGAAAAAAGAATCTGTATACCTACATCATTCTCTCCTCTTGAAAAAAATATCAACTCATTAAAAACATTATAAAATTGATAAATTTCTCATATTTTATTCAGATTTTCAATTTCTAGTTAATCCTATGAACCAGTAGAACCATAAATCTAGAAAATATCAAATCATATGTTTGTACAAATTGTTTTAACGTTATTTTTCGATAGTCTGTTACAAATTTTGCTACTCAAATTCGGCTCATAATTTATTGAAAAATATTTTTGTTCTTCATTTATAGTTTGCGTGGGGTATATTGAATGCAACAGATTCTTCATTCGTTTTTTCCCAATGGGCTTATCGATAAGACTTTCATTGTAACCGCTATTGATGGCTTATAATTTAATTGTATTAACTTCCGTTTGAAAATTTGTATCCGATAATGGAATAGTGAACAACCTATGTATGAACGAATGAAAAGTACTGAGTTTTATTTTGATGTGTTGTTTATGGTCGCTGTGAATTAAAGTATCTCTGAAGGTTGGTTTTCTATCAATTTTAAAGGTAAGAAAATTCAATTTCCTAGCAATCTGAACTTCTAAGAAATTCAAGGTACCATTTTCGTTTTCTACTTCTTCAATACGTTTATATGTTTCCTATAATGCTGATTGCAAAAAAAGAAATAAGTACATTTCACTCCACAGATATCTGCACGAAGAGAACATATATTTTCTCAGTAAACAAGCAAAATTTCAATAACTGTGGAGAAAAAAGAAACTCTATTTATCTATCTTCATAATTCCCCTCTTGAAAAGATTATGAGCTCATTAAAAACATTATAGAATTGATAGATTTCCCATACTTTATTCACATTTCCAATTTTTAGTTGATTCTATGAACCGGTAGAACCTTATAAATCTAGAAAACATCTAACCCCATATTTGTACTAATTGTTTCAACGTTATTTTTCGATAGTCCATTACAAATTTTGCTACCCAAATTCGGCACGTAATTTATTGGGAAATATTTTTGTTCTCCATCAATAGTTTGCGTGGGGTATATTGAATGCAACAGATTCTCTATTCGTTTATTCCCAATGAGCTTAGCGATAAGACTTTCATCATAACCGTTATTGGTGGCTAATAATTTAATAGTATTAACTTCGGTTTGAAAATTTGTTTCCGATAATGGAATAGTAAACAACCTATGTATGAACGAATGAAAAGCACTAAGTTTTATTTTAATATGTTGGTTACTGTCGCTGTGAATTAAAGTATATATGGAGGTTGGTTTTCTATAAATGTTGAAAGTAAGAGAATGCAAATTCCTAGCAATCTGAGCGTCTAAGAAATTCAAGGAACCGTTTTCTAACCGTTTGGTAACAACCAAAATTTCAGTAACTGTGGAATAGAAGAGAATCTGTATCTTCATAATTCCCCTCTTGAAAAGAATATCAGCTCATTGAAAACATTATAGAATTGATAAATTTCCCATATTTTATTCACATTTCCAATTTCTAGTTAATCCTACGAACCGGTAGAACCTCATAAATCTAGAAAATATCAAATCGCATATTTTTACAAATTAATTTAACGTTATTTTTCGATATTCTGTTACAAATAATGCTTCTCAAATTCGGCACATAATTTATTGGGAAATATTTTTGTTCTTCATTAATAGTTTGCGTGGGGTATATTGAATGCAACAGATACTTTATTCGTTTTTTCTCAATGAGATTTTCATTTTAACCGTTATTGGTGGCTAATAATTTAATTGTAGTAACTTCGGTTCGAAAATGTGTTTCCGATAATGAAATAGTGAACGACCTATGTATGAACGAATGAAAAGAGTTTTATTTTGATGTTTTGGTTATTGTCGCTGTGAATCTCTGAAGGTTGAATTTTTATAATTTCTAAAGGTAAGAAAATTCAAATTCCTAGCAATCTGAACGTCTAAGCAATTCAAGGTACTGTTTTTGTTTTCTATTTCTTTGATACATTTATATATTTCCTATAATACTGATTGCAAAAAAGAAATAAGTACGTTTCACTCCACAGATATGTGCACAAAGAAAACAAATATTTTCTCAGTAAACAACCAAATATTCAATAACTGTGGAAGAAAAAGAGACTCTTTTTATCTATTTCCATAATTCCTCTCTTGAAAAGATTATGAGCTCATTAAAAACATTATAGAATTGATAGATTTTCTATATTTTATTCACATTTAGGCACATAATTTGTATGGAAATATTTTTGTTCTTCATTAATAGTTTGCGTGGGGTATATTGAATGCAACAGATTCTTTATTCGTTTTTTTCCAATGAGCTTATCGATAAGACTTTCATTGTAACCGTTATTGGTGGCTTATAATTTAATTGTATTAACTTCAGTTTGAAAATTTGTTTCCGATAATGAAATACTCAGTGAACAACCTATGTATGAACGAATGAAAAGCACTAAGTTTTATTTTGATGTGTTGGTTACTGTCGCTGTGAATTAAATTATCTGTGGAAGTTGGATTTCTATAAATGTTGAAAGTAAGAGAATTAAAATTCCTAGCAATCTGAACGTCTAAGAAATTCAAGGTGCCGTTTTCGTTTTCTACTTCTTCTATACGTCTATATGTTTCCTAAAATGGTGATTACAAAAAAATTAGTACATTTCACTCCACAGAAATCTGCACAAAGAAAACAAATATTTTCTCAGTAAGCAACCCATCTTCATAATTCCCCTCTTGAAAAGATTATCAGCTAATTAAAAACGTTATAGAATTGATAAATTTCCCATATTTTATTCAAATTTCCAATTTCTAGTTAATCCTATGAACCGGTAAATCCTCATAAATCTAGAAAATATCAAATCCCATATTCTCTCATTAATCCCTCGAAAGCGTGAAAAGCCGTAACTTCGTATGTCTGTCATTAATTGATTTGCTGACCGAAGCCCGTGGTGGGACCACACGCAGATATCTCGGGAGCCGAGAGTTGTGCCATCTTGAGAGCCTTCGAAATTAGAAATATGATTTCGCATGTTATTTAGACACTATAAATCAGGATGGTACTCCTTCTCCGCTGGTGTCGATTTATGCATTTCGCGACCCGAGCACAGGAAAACATTCGGGCGCAGGGATGGACTTGGCTAAGGTGACCAACACTGAAGGTGTGTTCGTTTTGACAAGACGTCCAAAAAATTGAATGTTTTTTTCATGAATTTGATTATTGAAGGCAGCTACCTGATGCGAATTTATTTCAATACAGAAACGCGAACTCAGTGGTTTTTAAGATTTAGGTATAAACATATTTATATATCACTGTGAAGTACATACAAAATATATTCATTAAAGGAATCTTGTAAAACTGTTATTGAAAAATACATAATTAATTTAAACTAGTACTATAATTGGAACTATGACAACGAACACGGCCACACGGTGGGTTCATCAGTTATAAATTATACAAAGATCTTAAAACAGTATTATATAATTATATATATATATATATTAATATATATATATATAAATAAATATATATATATATATATATATAAAAATATATATATATATATATATATATATATATATATATATATATATATATATATATATATATATATATATATATATCTGTATATATATAAATTCAATATTTTAAAATATTTTACAATACAGAACATAAAGTACATGTAAATATAGAGAATCAAATAAATAAATATCTACCACTGTCATATATACCGAATCTATCTTGAAAAATAGCCCATATCTTCAACCCTTATAAAATTAAAGTGGCCCACAAGGGATACAATCTCACATTTTAGCCTGCTGAAATCCACCATTCCAAAGAAAAAAAAGTCATATAGTATACCAAATTCCTTGTAAGGACTATAATGGGGTATATAATGGACAAAATTCAACACCTAAAAAATAGGTTAAACGGTCACAAATATGATAAATAGAACAAAACCGAAATTACCAAGCTAGTTAGTTGAGTACGTTAGGTACGCTGGCAAGTATTTGGGAGGTCTCGGGTTCAAACTCTGGGGCCGACTGGTCTGCCATAAGTTTTTTTCAGAGGTTTCCTCATGGTAATGTAAGTCACTGCTTGCAAACTTACAAGGCGAATGCTGGGCCAGTATTAATCCTCTGAACCCTACCCACACTTCCTACGTTCCATAAATATCCCGTCTCACCTATCCTTAATGCACTTGTACATACAAGTGTATCCTCTGATCTGGCTGAAGGAGTTAATCCCAAACTCAAGCTGCCCGCCTCCCTGACACATACTTCAGGGAGGAATGAAACACGTGTGTTTCTTTTTTTTTTCTAACAAACAATAGCACCACTCTAGCACACTTTCGACTTTGACAACGTAGAAATATCAAAATCAGAGTATATCCAAACGAAAAGGGAATTCTTGAAATTATTTGAAATAAAAAAAAAACCAAAACTCCGTTAATTAGAAAACAGATATTACTCAATTAAGCACCACATGTCTCAACTTGATATGAAAATGACTGGCGAAAACAATAGGAAAAATATATGAGTTATATTTCAAATGTCTCGTCCGTGTGTGTGAAGAGAATTCTAATTTATCGTTTATATAATAATTGAAATATTAATATAATAGTAAGTCATTATTAACTCTATTATTTCCAATGTATTGCAAGAAAATACGATTGTCCCTGTTCGACTTTCAGATTGAAATGTTTTCTGATGAAGGCCGAAACGTTGAAACGAAATAAACAATAAAATAGAGGAAGACCGTTGATATTTAATGGAACCTACCATACCCAAGAATACAACATAGCTAATAATATAAATAAAGGGTTCAAGAAAAGCTACTTTGAAAAAATATATATACTTATATATATATATATATATATATATATATATAAATATATATATATATATATATATTTTATATATATATATATATATATATATATATATATATATATATATATATATATATATATATATATATATATATATATATATATATATTTTATATATATATATATATATATATATATATATATATATATATATATATATATATATATAAAATATATTAATTATAGCTGGGTATTCGGCAAGGAGTTATGATCTAAACAACCAAATTTGTCACAGTCGACGTTTCTACTCTTTATTGAGTCTTCCTCAGGACATCTACAATTCAAAAAGAATGACAAAGAATATTACACCGAAACAGTTCGTCTTATATATATATATATATATAAAACAACAAAATTACATGTATACAACAGTTTCTTTGAACTCTAGTTCCATGAGCTGCAATTTACAAGGAATATACAACAAAAACTCATTTAAAACCGAAAACATGTTTAAATAACGTGAATAAAGCTAAAATACAGAAATAAGGGGGCTCGAAATATCAACTAAATGGTATAAAAGTCTGACTGAAACTCAAAAACAAATGCTAAAATTTAATCAAATACTTACAAACAGTTACGTTGTAAGGCCCATAACATGACACAACTCTACAACAGCCCATTGTTTTTGGAGTAAAAATTTTCTATTAATTTAATGATTTCTAAGCGAGGAGCCAAACATAACCTCACGAAAAACAGAAAGTTTGAGTTTCAGTCAGATTTTTATACCATTTAGTTGATATTTCGAGCCGTTTTATATCTGTATTTTAGCTTTATTCACGTTACTTTAACATGGTTTCGGTTTTAAATGAGTTTTTGTTGTATATTCCTTGTAAATTGCAGCTCATGGAACTATAGTTCAATAAAACTGTTGTATACATGTAATTTTGTCGTTTTATATATATATATATATATATATATATATATAATATATATATATATATATATATATATATATATATATATATAAGACGAACTGTTTCGGTGTAATATTCTTTGTCGTTCTTTTTGAATCGTAGATGTCCTGAGGAAGACTCAATGAAGAGTCGAAACGTCGACTGAGACAAATTTGGTTGTTTAGATCATAACGCCTTGCCGAATACCCAGCTATAATTAATATATTTTTTTAAAAACTATCGGCAGTTACTTAATTAATTATATATATACATATATATATATATATATATATATATATATATATATATATATATATATATATATATATATATATATATTTATTCGAATTGTTGTTGCCTGTGATCTATTTTTAATCTTTTGATAATTATTAGCAATAACAGGCTGGTTGCTTCCATATAAGCGTACTATACCGATAATTCTACTCCACTTCTTTAATGTTTTCCCATAACTAATTTCTTTGTTGTTAGATAAATAGTACCCTATTATTATTATTTTCAAACATTACGTAGGTAAAGGTTTCTTTGGTTTCCCTTACCATCTAATAATTACATTTTTGAATATTAATATTAGACTGAATAGCATATACAAAGCAGCCCTGTTTTATTCAATTTTTTCAAATCAATAAATGTCAATGAAATTTCAATTTCGAATGTCGTGGTGAGGCGTCAACTTTTTGATAAAATTGAGTTTTTTAAGATTCAACCAGCCTGTTATTGCTAATAATTATCAAAAGATTAAAAATAGATCACAGGCAACAACAATTCGAATAAATAATTAAATATTGCAAGCTGAAAATATGGCAATGATCCTAAACTTAAGCTGAGAGTTTTAAACTGTAAGTACCCCTTTTTTTAAAAGATTTGAAATTCTAAATAAATAAAAAATTTCATTAAAAACGGCTACTTCCATATAAACGAACTATACCGATAATTTTTGCTTTACTTGTTTAATATTTCCCAAAACTATTTTTCTTTTTTAATGTTAATTTATTCTTTCTGAGATCTCTCGGATGGAATTAATCGCCTCCGTGGCAAAGTTTGACCAAATCTCCCATACCGGAGAGTTCAAACAATAAACCACAAATAAGTGATTTTCTTCCATAACAGAGGATTTTATTATAAAAATTTCATTAAAAACGGCTACTTCCATATAAACGAACTATACCGATAATTTTTGCTTTACTTGTTTAATATTTTCCCAAAACTAATTTTCTTTTTTAATATTAATTTACTCTTTCTGAGATCTCTCGGATGGAATTAATCGCCTTCGTGGCAAAGTTTGACCAAATCTCCCATACCGGAGAGTTCAAACAATAAACCACAATAAGTGATTTTCTTCCATAACAGAGGATTTTATTTATTAAACTATTTTCATCTCCAAATTTTCAATCCAATACTTAGCTACGCCGTTCTGATGAGGACCAAAGAGTCCGAAACACGTGTCAACGGCTGCTTCCATATAAGCGTACTATACCGATAATTCTACTCCACTTCTTTAATGTTTTCCCATAACTAATTTCTTTGTTGTTAGATAAATAGTACCCTATTATTATTATTTTCAAACATTACGTAGGTAAAGGTTTCTTTGGTTTCCCTTACCATCTAATAATTACAATTTTGAATATTAATATTAGACTGAATAGCATATACAAAGCAGCCCTGTTTTATTCAATTTTTTCAAATCAATAAATGTCAATGAAATTTCAATTTCGAATGTCGTGGTGAGGCGTCAACTTTTTGATAAAATTGAGTTTTTTAAGATTCAACCAGCCTGTTATTGCTAATAATTATCAAAAGATTATATATATATATATGTATATATATATATATATATATATATATATATATATATATATATACATATATATATATATATATATATATAATGTCGTCGACACAGACAAATTTGGTTGTGTAGATCATAACTCCTTGCCGAATACCCAGCTATAATTAATATATTTTTTTAAAAACTATCGGCAGTTACTTAATTAATTGTATATATATATATATATATATATATATATATATATATATATATATATATATATATATATATATATATATATATATATATATATATATATATATATATATATAATCTCTTGATAATTATTAGCAATAACAGTTATTTTTAATCTTAAAAAACTCGATTTTATTAAAAAAATATATATATATATATATATATATATATATATATATATATATATATATATTTACAAGATTCGGATCTAATGAATGATATTTAATTCAATATTCATTATATGAATGTCATTGTTCGAATTTCTAGTTTCAATATATACATTAAATATGAAACAAAAAATATGTTTAGAAAACTAATATATAGCTTTCCAGTTATCTAAAGTTATATTTTTCTACATGAAATAGACTTCCTAATGCTACACTGTATGCAAAATATAATAAATGCGCTATGATATATATTCGTGTCAACTTTTGTTCTTATTTTCAACTGTGGCGTACATCAGTGAAGCAGATTTCAACGCTAAACTAGCATTTACCAAGTTACTGACAGTTCAAAAAGAGTATATGATATCCGGTGCAGCATTTCACAACATGGGAACTGAACCAATAAGTGCGAAATTTCAATTTAAAATAGTTTCGAATATATTTCTCAAATGAGTCACATAATATAAGCCTTGAACTAACATGCATCTACCCCATGCGAGAAAATACCATTTTAGCGAAGATTAATATAAACATAGCCACATTCCTTGAGGATTTCCCATTTCTGAAAAAAAAAAGTCGTTGAAAGTATTTTAAAAAAAATCAGGATTGCAGGATCAAAATCAATTTCATTTTTTTTACTTTCAGGTAGCAACAATGATCTCACCTTCTTGTTCTTATCTCAACAAAATATATATTGATATATATTCATTTATATATATATATATATATATATATATATATATATATATATATATATATATATATATATATATATATATATATATATACAGTGGCGTAGATAGCTTTTTGCGATGGGGGAGGGATATGACTTTGTGTAAAATTCCATAAGTTTTTCGTCTAAAGTTTTATTTGTTGATGAAAACAATCTTCCATGTAGGACAAAATGAACAGAAAAAAATTGTTTTGGCTGAACATCGCCTTGACGAATTAAATATTGCTTCCACACTTTCAACTAACGAGAACAGCAGGTGTGGCAATAAAAAATTTTTTGATAAAACTTGTCAGTTTTGATGAATTTATCAGCTGCTTTGTCAACTTCGAATGAATCTTTTTAATATATTTAGTCATAGGTAGCCCAGCGGTGAGGTGTATTGCTTGTAAACAGAGGATTGTGGGTTCGAGTCCCACCTTGCTCTTGAGTGTAGTGTATGTCCGGAATTTAGTGGTTCAAAAATTAATCTGTTGGGTAATGACTAAGATTGAAGCCCATTGGCCGTTCGGAACCGGCGTTAAACTGTAGGTCGCTGGAGTTAATAAAAATAGTCTAGTCAACAAGTGCCTTTTTTCAGCAGTTTCGGAAAAATAAAAGCGAAGTGTTATTCGATTTGGAGTAGCAAGTAGATGTTTTTTGAGAAAATAAAAAATTCGCAAGCGAAAATTGTGAAAGTTATAAACAATATACTTAATAAAAAAAAGGGGATTGGTTTTTTGCCATTATGTCAAAAAATAATAGAGATTTTTGAAATCTGAAGAAAGATTCAAAAAGCAGAAGGAAGTTCCCAAAAGAAAAACTCAACTTCCGGAACTGTAGAATCAATATTCATAATTTTCTCAGAGAGATAAAAATACTGCTGAAAAGGGGTAACTTCGTTTGGGCAAGTCACGCCCATTTAGGACACTTCAACAATAAACATTATTTAACCATATAAAATATGAAAAGTTACTGAATCGGTGAATGAACAATAATCTGGCGATAATAGAAATTTTTCTATTAGTTATGCAATAGTTAATTAAAAATTTATTGGTGCTTGAACATGAAAATTGTGATAACTGTTCAAGTATAGATCTGAGATTTTTTCATCCTTGGAGCTATTAAAGGAAATTCCTGTTGAAAAAATGAAAAATTTCAATTTTTCAGTTTTTTATCAACAATTTACGTAGTTTTGCAAAATCAAAATGAAATTTTTTTATGAATTTAATGGTCCGTTTTTTATTATCGGAAGCTATGTAAATGGTTGTTTTCAATGTTCATCTCCTATTGTTTAAAAAATTGTTATAGATAAATGTGTTGTTTATAAGAGAATCAGGAAAAAAAGTTATGATTAGAGTGTTTAGTTTTGCAACTAAGTAAATTGTTAGTAAAAAACTGAAAAATCGAATTTTTTAACGGGGATCTATTCTGAGGTCTTTCGAAACTAGCTCCAAGAAAGGAAAAAAATATCAAATTTATAGTTTAACAGTTACCACACTTGCATTGTTCTTGTTCAAGTAGCAAAAAACTATTGTATGACTAATGCGCGAAAAATAGTGATAAAAATTTGTTGTCGCTGGATTATTGTTCATTCACCTATCCAGTGAAAACCTGAAATTTTTCATTCCTCAATTTCCATATTTAATATAGTTAAATAGTGTTCCAAATGGGCGTGACTTTCGCAAGCCAGATTACCTGTTTTCGGCCGTATTTTTACCCCTCTGGAAAAATTATACGATACTCAATTGCACAGCCGTCACAAGAACATATCTAGGTGATTTTTTTTTAAATTGCACATACATAATAGCAGAAGAGGTGCTAGTGCTTAGTAAATTTCATGTAAAGGTACTTAAATACGTACATAGGTACGAAGACTTTTATTCAGTTCGTAGGCTCATGGGGGGGATTGATCCCCTTGATCCTCCCCCTATCTACGCCACTGTATATATATATATATATATATATATATATATATATATATATATATATATATATGTAGATATATCAAATATTTCAATCAAGTTTTTATAGTAGTGTTCTAGTTTTGAACCAATTTGGTTCCTGAAAAAAGTATTATTAACAAACGTATATTATTTATTTGATGTTCCACAGGGTTTCTGAAAAGATAATGTACATAACTAAGTGATCGGGCGGACAATTGATGAAAATACATCATAAAATTATGAATAAAACTTCCCTGTTTTCTATTCTCACTATATTCTGTCAACATGACAATTGCTTCGCTAACCACAGTGGCTTCTTCAGATGTATATAACACAACTGTTACAACGAGAATATTGAAAGATGAAGGAAGGGAATATACAATAAGAATGAGGAAAAACCTAAACGTAATCACTTAGCAGGTAGAAAGTACAAACTGTTAATGACTTGGAAAAAACACAACAGGCAAAAATATTCAATATTACATCTAGAAAAGATTTATTAACGGTAAAGTTTCCATATCTAATTGGTCATTTAACAAATTATTGAATTGTTTCATATTATTGATTTCAAAAGCTTCTAATAAATTGAGTTTATATCCTTTCTTTGCTATATGCAATATTTCAAATTCACTATTGAAAATATGATTATGTTCCAGAAGATGTGATGCATAAGTAGAATCTAATTTTTCCTTTTCGTAACTTCTTTTATGTTCAGATATTCGAGCTCCAAAGTACCTGCCAAGTTTGGTCAACATATACTTTTGGACATGAACCACAAGTAAGGTTATACATCCCTGACTTATTTTATTGTGTATTTTTAACTTTTGAATTTTTAATATGTTTTCTAGTGGTAATCTGAGTTTCTGACTCATTTTGCAGTGCTCAGATTAAATGATTTAAAAAAAATTTTTTATTTGGGAGAACTGGAGTAGACAAAATATAATACAGAACTCGGGAGGTTCTTGAGTATTCTTGACCAATTTTAGACAATTTGCCTGCCTTCGCTTGGGTGTAAACTACATCCTCGAAAGGTAAGTATCACTTGCCTCCCTTGAAGTATAAATACCTATTTTCTACTCCCTACACAGTAAGTTCTTCACTACGAAACTGATTTTAGATATGAAAATATTACTTATCTCCCTAAGGAGGAAAGTTAAATGCTCGATGTGTATGACAGATTTAAAATCCCAGTGTCCAGTGACTGATTATCAAACAAATGTTCAGTCAATTGCAGTTCCATTGCTCAAATCTTATAATCAGTTATATACACAAGAGCATCGAAAATAATCGATTATACTTCCGAATCACGAGATGTTTTTTGCGAAACATCACGAGAGTAGCTCGAGTGATGTTTAGGAAAATATGTCGAGTAACGATGTCAGTAAAACGGTTATTTTTGGTTACCCGAGTTGGTATTCGTTACGATTATATAACAAATAAACAACACCGCCAGAACTACAACCAAAGCATTGTATATTAAAAAATTTAAAAAAACTTCACTTGAATGATAATTTTTTTGAAAGACGTCAAAAAGTCTCCAATACAATACAATACAATTTATTCATCCCAATAAGTATTCTTAATACAAATGAAACAAGTCGAAATAACGAAAATACAAAGAAAAACGTTCGACAATTCAAAACAAAGAAAAATAGCTTCAAATATTACACAAACTTTCAGTTAACCGCAGACACCTAGGCAATAAGTTAAAAATTCGAGTAGCCATATATGAAGGGCCATTGGCCAACCTAGAGCTATAGGGAATAGGTAGATAAGACCAAAATATGCGTCGGGTTGCGTTTTTATTTATATATTTTTTAAAATAATGCGGATGCAGTTGTAAAACGCTCATAAGTCGATGGATATATAAAGCATAAAACGTTATAGTTATCAACGGAACAAGGCCGATATGTAGCAAATAACGGATGAGGTTGGATATTGTAATCCGAGGCGCAGCCGAGGATTATAACTACCCGAATCCGTTATTTGCGTATCGGCCGTGTGTCGTTAAAGACTTTTCGTAATCCCGTTAGAAGATTACATTTTGATTCCGAAGAAAAAATAAACCCCGTACCTCGTAATTCTGAAAAAAAAATCCCAACGTCGTGCACTCTGTTGTCATGGAACTGTTTGGCAATTTTATAAACAACGTCAGTTTTTTGTGTTCGCAAGTTCGCTGTAACGACGACTATGGATGAAATTGAGGAACAAAATGAAATTCCTTTTGAAATATTGGAAGAATCATGTGCAGGGAGTGTTAATTTACTGCCGGCAATAACTCAACAGCGGTATAAAAAAGAATATGAAAATTTTGAAAATTGGCGTAATAGCAACAATGTGAAGGTGGTTAATGAGGATGTTTTATTAGCCTATGCGAAAGGAAAATCGAAGGTTTATTCTCCCAACTCGCTGTGGACGAAGATATCGATGTTGAAACTTGCTTTGAGAGTTTATGACAACATTGACATTTCAAGGTTAGTTATTTTAAATCTTGCACCATATTAGAGTATTACCAACAGAAATGTATTTTCAGATTTGGAAAATTATTTTTATTCTTGAGACGAAAGTATGATGGATACAATCCAAAGAAATCAAAAACTTTGTCTGAAGAAGAAGTAATTAAGTTTTTGTTGGAAGCAAAGGATCATACATGGTTGCTTGAAAAGGTTGTATTAATGTGTGGAATTTTTGGTGCCTGTAGACGTGAAGAACTTGTGAAGCTGAGTGTAGATGATTTTGAAAGCACCAGTACCAATGTTTTGGTTACATTGAGGATGACTAAAAACAAAAAGAATAGGGTATTTGTCATTCCCAAAGAAGGACTTCCTTTTGATGCCTATGGTTTATACCAAAAATACGTAGATTTACGACCTTCAAATCTGGAAAATCGGCGATTTTTCATTGGTTATAGGAATGGTAAATGTGTAAAACAAGTAGTGGGCATTCATACTATTGGAGGCGTTCCAAAGAAAATTGCAGCATTCTTAAAATTAGAAAACCTTCAGCTCTACACAGGGCACTCGTTTCGCAGATACTCGGCTACCATGCTTGTAGAAAATGGTGGCGATCTACTATCGGTAAAAGAACTTGGAGGTTGGGACTCCTCTGCGATGGCGGAGTCGTATATTGAAAATTCAGTTTCGAAGAGAATGAACATAACGAGACAAATTTTTCATAATAATGAGGCTTCACCGACAACAAGTTCAAAAACAGTTGCTATAGATGGTAAATCAATAAGATAGACATTTCAAATAAGAGCAATTGTCAAATTACTTTTCAAATAAATAAATAGTTAGTTTTATTATAATTGTTATTGTAACCAGAATGATGTTTTGAAATAAATATTTGAACACGTGATTTCTCAACGGCCGCCGGCCGTTAAGAAATTATAACGGCCGGCGGCCGTTACACTGACTTTTCAATTGTCATCTGAATACCGTTGAATCAAAATAACAGTATGGGATTACGAAAAGATATTATTAGCTATAAAAGCACCTCGACAAGATCCTCTGTAACCTAAACTGAACATAATTCTCATAGCTCTTTTCTGAGATAAAAAAAATATCTATCGCAGAAGTCAAATTATCCCAGAAGATAATACCATATGATATAACAGACTGAAAGTTAGAAAAATATAAAGTGCGAACACAATCAGAGTTTATCCTGCTTTTGATGACCACAAGGGTGTATAGTACCTACAGAGTTTAACTTTTTTCTAGTTTTATTAACATGTGGAGAACATCCTAGGTCTATGTTTAATGTAATACCTAGGAAATTGACCATTTCTCCTAGAAGGATATTGTAGTCACCATTAATACACAAAGATGAAGGTTAAAATGAAAACATTCACAATTTGACATGAGACGAAACACCAAAACGATTATACAACGTCGTCAAGGGTATATTCACTTACCAATACGCGGTAGCTATGCAAAATTCACGGATTGTATTGGCTTATTCACACATGAGTTATATAATTTCTAGCAGTCAAATGAAATGGTTTGAAAGAGATAACCATTATACTGAACATAATTATGAAGAAATGTTGAAAATATATAAATATAAATATGAAAGTGTATAAATATCCTTCACCGGCACAAATTGGTTTCCTTCCAATCGTTGAATGCTGAATATTCTTTTTTTCCAACTGACGGATTGGAAATTAAAATTCAATTAGATATATAGACTGAACAAGGAAAAGTTTCCAATTATTTCGGAGGAAATGTCGGTGACGTTCCCGTAATTGTCAAACGTCGTTTAAGAAAAAACGCAAAGAAAACGAAAGAAGACAGGAGATGCTGTATCGTTAGATCGTTGATAAAGCGGATTATTTCTCTTTTTACAGGGACTGAAGATGGAGATTGATCCGGAATAAATTGAAATTTTCCGCCTTTGTGGATGAAGTCAAGTCGAGATTTTACGACGATCTATTGTATCGCGATTTTTCGTTACTTTTACTGTTGTGCAAATTTTCATCATTTTACTCTAATCAGAGTATCTATTGTTAATCCCATTTCATTTGAATGTTTGAGAAATGTCAAATTCTGAAAATAGTAGAGATCTTTGTCTGAAGAAGAAGTAATTAAGTTTTTGTTGGAGGCAAATGATCATACATGGTTGCTTGAAAAGGTTGTATCAATGTGTGGAATTTTTGGTGCCTGTAGACGTGAAGAACTTGTGAAGCTGAGTGTGGATGATTTTGAAAGCACCAGTACCAAAGTTTTGGTTACATTGAGGATGACTAAAAACAAAAAGAATAGGGTATTTGTCATTTCCAAAGAAGGACTTCCTTTTGATGCCTATGGTTTATACCAAAAATACGTAGATTTGCGACCTTCGAATCTGGAAAATCGGCGATTTTTCATTGGTTATAGGAATGGTGAATGTGTAAAACAAGTAGTGGGCATTCATACTATTGGAGGCGTTCCAAAGAAAATTGCAGCATTCTTAAAATTAGAAAACCCTCAGCTCTACACAGGGCACTCGTTTCGCAGATCGTCGGCTACCATGCTTGTAGAAAATGGTGGCGATCTACTATCGAAATTATTAAATTCAAATTTAATTTTATCTCATTTTTATAATATACAGTATTACTCAAGTTAACTAGTTACCTTATCCCAATAAATTGATCATCTTTTCGAGAACAAACATTGTAATTGTGATGTAATCTTTGAATCAAAGATTTTTTTTAATAGAGTTCTCAGTAAACTTTTCTTCGTTTGGTCTGTATTGGAAATAAATAAGGTTCTATTGTATATGTGCTCCCCATTTTGGCTAGCCGGAGCAAAACTTCACCTATGCGTAGGGTAGTAAGTTATACAAATGGCGCCCAACGTGGGGCAAGTCGATTTTTTGAAATACCTGATGAATCCGCTGTTACTAGCGCATTCGATATTCGAGAAATTCATTTAAATATCAAAATTAAAAGCTCTTTATATTCACTACTAACTTATTTCAACATTACTTCTTCAACGACGTTCTTATTTGGAAAGACGGAATACGATCTTATATTTTCGACTTCCTCGATATGTCTTTCCTCTACCAGTATTGAAGCGAAACATCAATCGGATTTTTCATGAGAGTTGATCCTAATAGAATTTTTGCTTATAGGTAAGTGATAAAGAGCTGCCCTTTCCCCAAAGTTTGTAGATGCCAAAATTTTGGTGCTGAATTAACTCAAATTTTGGTAGTTCTGATTCAAGAATAACCAACCAAAAAAATGAAATGCACATGTATAGATAAAACATAAAAATCCTCAAAATTCACGCAAAACTTATTCAAAAACCATTGATGCCTTTGAAAACCGTAAAATTTGAAAAAATAATAACATTAGGATGAGGCCCATTGGAATAGGAAGAGAATATTACAAAAATAAATGAAAAAATAATTTACGGGCGATATGAGGTTGCAAAGTGGAAGGGGGTTAACGGTTTATCTCAATTTCCGGCAAAACTACAAGGAAAAAAGTTCACATAACCTTAAAATTTATGTGAAAAATTCAAATAACCAACTTTTAGGTTTTTTATTTTTTTTTCACGAAATTCAATGGAAACTTTCCTTTTTATGTCTCTAACACACTGTAATTTTTTTTGATTTAAGGTATTTTTTCACCTTATTTCGACTTAATATCGGAAAAGCACCCAAATTTTCAATCGAAAATTCTCCTGTCAAAACATCAGCTTTTTTAAGTTCGTTGAAGTCTTTACATTCTAATGATGTAAAAAATATATACATTAATATGGTCGGAAATCGAGACATACCGTTTTTTACCCTTAAAAACTCACCCCTTTCACTTCCTGATCTCAGATCGCCCGTAAATAATTTTTCCTTCTATTTTTATTATAATCTCTTCCAATGGGCTTCATCCTACTTTTTTTTCGTTTCAAAAATTATCCACCCTAGTCTACTAACTAACGATAGAGCATAAGAGTGTATTCTTGAAAAAAATACGAATAACAAGCACGTTGTACGCACAAGTATTTCTTCCGATAGTATTCTGCAATTGGTAACACTGGTTAGTTTCTTGGGTGATGGTATATTCGGTCCCAGCAGGTAGCAGATTAAATTATAAATTTTATAACCATTTATCGGTAGGTACATTCCCTCCCAACCAGAGTTTCACGATACAGAGGTGCTTAATCCCTTTCGTAGAAGGAAGAGATAAGGAAGTATAGGCTTTTCCGAAAATTGTAGTAATAATTAAATTAATATTATAAATACCTGAAATGGCTTGAAGTATTTAACATTTAGTTGCCTATTTTTCTACTCTACATATTAGTCAATTCAAGTATTCTCTGCAGACTGCAATATGTATCTTAAAATAAAGTTTTCAAAAATAATTAAAAAGAGGTGAAAAGCGGTGGACGTGTATCAATAAAAAGTGTAGATTTTATTTGCTCAGTATGGGTGAAGTGGACAATGTAACTGTTACAAAGCATGTAAAGTGTGGAGGAACATTGCCATAACGCAAATGTAGAAGAGCTAAACCGCCCAATTGTAAGCACTTCTTGCAAAAAAAAAAACTATTTATGATTTATCGGAGAAGCCTGCAAAAATCATAAGCCGGGAGCTTCAAGACAAACTGTCTTCAACGATCAAACGTCTGACGTAACGTTAATAAGACAACATTTGTATAATGCTCGTCGAAAACTGCTTCCACAATTGCCAACTAGTGTTCAACAAACTTTCAACATTTTGGCGAATATCAACATTGAAACATCCAGAGGTGAAAATTTATAAAGTGTACATTTGAATGCTAAAATAGTAAAGTTGAAAACCGTCAATAATTCATTAAAAAAATGATTCAATCATATACGGAAAATGAAATAAGTCGCTTGCATTTTATTAAGTGTGACTCATTTCATTGTGGCGTTTAAGGGTAAAGGTCTTATACAAATATATAGTTGTGCATATGTTCCACATTTATAGGTATATTTTATTTAATAAAACAAAAATTATTCAACACTACAGTTCTATTTCACTAGTCCCCTCTCAAAATATTTTGCCGGGACCGAATTTACCTATGCAGTTTCACTAAAAAACAAAATTTGGTACCGTATTTAACAGTTTTTTTTTTCGACCCCTTTTTTCTTAGGAGGAAATTTTCCTATTCCCAGTTTTTGAACGAACATTGCATTTTGTCCAAAGTCACCAGCTAATCCAAAAGTTTCATTTACTCGGTGGTTTCCGACAGATTATATCATACTTAGAAATTAAAATTTTATGTTCGACGAAGACATCGACCGATGAGATATGCCTCGGCTACAGACGGTTGAGCCAAGAAATCTGCTCGTTTTGCTCCGAGCAAACGAGCCATGACTATGCATAAATTCAAATGGGGCTAATATCCGTGATGAATCGCCTGAGAACAAAATAGAAGGCTTATATAGTTGGGAGTATTCGAAATGGCTCGAAGCTACCGAGATATCGACAGCCAGGCGAAAACAATATAATAATATGCCCCTAATTGGGAGTGGGGCTCCCGCCGTACGCGGATGAGAAGAAAGTAGCTGACACTCAGTGGCGTACTAATATGTGGTGAACTTGTACACTTGTACCACTTAGGAAAAACATACAAAACGTACCTATTGATATTTAGTCGTATTTTCCTAGAAAGTGATAGACTGTTACAGCATCATAATCATTCTGTTAGTCGACAATTCGTTTATTGGTTTAGATATGTGGATGATATTATTTTTGTTGTTTCACTGGTACTATTAGGCAACTTGACTGCTTTCAAACATTTATTAGCACTTTACACCCTAATATAAAATTCACTTTAGAGATAGAAAAAGATAACTAAATTAACTATTTGGATATGAAAATAACAAAAGTAGATAACATACATAATTTTTAAATTTTTTACACTGATAGCGTCAAACATAGTACTTCCCTACATCCATTCCAACACAAAATGGCAGCTTTCAATAGTATGGTACATCGTTTATTGAATATTCCACTTGCAAATGCCGATTTTAACATCGAGAAAAATATAATTAAACAAATTGCCATAAATAATAATTATGAACCCATAATAATAGACAATATGATAGAAAAAAAGTTGTTCGAAAATGCGATTAGCCAGGTGTAACCCCTTACTAAAAATAATATCAAATATAACAGCCTCATTTTCATCGGAAATTCAAGTAGAAAACTTAAATCTCTCTTATCTAAGCACAATATTAACAATAATAATTAAGGAAATCATATTAAAAATAATAAATCCGAAGTTCATAAAGATAATAAATCAGGAGTTCATGAAATTAATTGTGGTGATTGTGATAAGTTTTACATTGATAGAACTTCCAGAAGTTTTCAGTAGCTTTGTTAATCAAAAGTCGGATTTACATTATGCAAACCATTTAATCCAAGAAAATCACACATTCAATTTCGATTTTAAAATATTAAATACTGAAAGTAAGGGAATTAAACTTATAATTTTGGAATCATTACAGATAAATAAATACAAGCATTCCGGTTTCCTATTGAATCTGAACAAGGTGAAGTTTTACCGAAACGTGCGTCATGCGTTATTTTATTTTATAAATTTGTAAATTGTTTTTATGAACCATTGTTTTGATAAGATAAAATAAACAACTCTAATTGTCTAAACTACTAAAGTATTTAGTTTTCAATTTCCGTATTCTAGATACGCTACTGTTTCAAGAAGACTTAGAAGAAACAGTTTGTGAGTATCTCCTGTTTCGTTTCTTCAATTGACTATCAGGGAAAGCTCCAAAATGGAACAAATCGCCTAGGGAAACAAATTCGAATCGACAGCAGTGGCACTTCCATCGCATTTCGAATTACTCAATTGTTTCGTTCGACTCGCTTTTGTTTTCGTTCTCCTCGGGTGTTCAGATGTTTTCGGACTGGAACTTATGCAAAACAGGCACAAATGAACAGGATGAATTTTGTAAATGTGAGTGGAGACGGAACCTCCTCGGTAGGATTGCCACTGTTATTGATTAATTTTATTTTTAGAAAATGTTTGATTTCTATTCTTGAATTAAGTTCCGATGCTTGAAAGATTTTAGAAACAGTAAAACGAGTTTGCGATTGTTAGATTAACATTATCTTCAGAAATCTAAAAAAAATTGAAACAAAAACTATTGACCGAAATAATTCACTATATTGAAAATGAATATTGGGAATATATATATATATATATATATATATATATATATATATATATATATATATATATATATATATATATATATATAAGTATATATATATATATTAAAACAATGGTTAAAAATAACAATTTACACATTTATTATAAAAAAAAAAAAAAAATATATATATATATATATATATATATATATATATATATATATATATATATATATATATATATATATATATATATATATATATATATATATATATATATATTAAGATACGCATTATTCCCAAATACAATATCATGAACAACAAAAGTATATAGTTCGTGAGAATATTGCCTCTTCTAAAAACTCCCCTGCATGAATCTCTAAATGACATACCCGTTGAAATTCTTAAAACTCTTTTCTGTGAAACAAAAACCCTCTGAAATTGATGACGTCCCTCAGAAAAACACGACTTTCAAAAATTGAAAAAGGAATTTTTAATACTTAAAGATATAGATTTCTTCCTTTTTAATGATGATTTTTTTTGGTCGGCCATCTAGAAATAAGGGTTTATGGAATAAAATTCAAAATACTTTATAAAATTGTTTAATTGAACAATTACTAAATCTTATTATTCTTTGTAAAAGTATAATTTTTTTCTAATCACAGAAACAATTATGAAAAACTTTTTTTTGTCAAACTAAAAACATAATTGTTTAATAAGTTGACAATTTCAATCTGTGATTTCATAACAAAGCGCTCACGTTTCTCTGTCCGATAAAGTGATAGTGTACAACTCTTCACTAGGTAGCGCTCACCCTTCTCATAGGCCTGTTGTTATAAATGAACTACTTAATAGCCATTATTCATTACTTTTTACATCTTACAGCCGTTTTCCGGGACATCGAGAAAACTCGCCGGCACACCGGGACAAGAGCAAAATACCGTATAGCAAGCCTATATATATATATATATATATATATATATATATATATATATATATATATATATATATATATATATATATAATCTTTTGATAATTATTAGCAATAACAGGCTGGTTGAATCTTAAAAAACTCAAATTTATCAAAAAGTTGACGCCTCACCACGACATTCGAAATTGAAATTTCTTTGACATTTATTGATTTGAAAAAATTGAATAAACAGGGCTGCTTTGTATATGCTATTCAGTCTAATATTAATATTCAAAATTGTAATTATTAGATGGTAAGGGAAACCAAAGAAACCTTTACCTACGTAATGTCTGAAAATAATAATAATAGGGTACTATTTATCTAACAACAAAGAAATTAGTTATGGGAAAACATTAAAGAAGTGGAGTAGAATTATCGGTATAGTACGCTTATATGGAAGCAGCCGTTGACACGTGTTTCGGACTCTTTGGTCCTCATCAGAACGGCGTAGCTAAGTATTGGAATGAAAATTTGGAGATGAAAATAGTTTAATAAATAAAATCCTCTGTTATGGAAGAAAATCACTTATTTGTGGAATATATATCGAACTATAACGATAATTTTTGCATTACTTGTTTAATATTTTCCCAAAACTAATTTTCTTTTTTAATATTAATTTACTCTTTCTGAGATCTCTCGGATGGAATTAATCGCCTTCGTGGCAAAGTTTGACCAAATCTCCCATACCGGAGAGTTCAAACAATAAACCACAAATAAGTGATTTTCTTCCATAACAGAGGATTTTATTATAAAAATTTCATTAAAAACGGCTACTTCCATATAAACGAACTATACCGATAATTTTTGCTTTACTTGTTTAATATTATCCCAAAACTAATTTTCTTTTTTAATATTAATTTACTCTTTCTGAGATCTCTCGGATGGAATTAATCGCCTTCGTGGCAAAGTTTGACCAAATCTCCCATACCGGAGAGTTCAAACAATAAACCACAAATAAGTGATTTTCTTCCATAACAGAGGATTTTATTTATTAAACTATTTTCATCTCCAAATTTTCATTCCAATACTTAGCTACGCCGTTCTGATGAGGACCAAAGAGTCCGAAACACGTGTCAACGGCTGCTTCCATATAAGCGTACTATACCGATAATTCTACTCCACTTCTTTAATGTTTTCCCATAACTAATTTCTTTGTTGTTAGATAAATAGTACCCTATTATTATTATTTTCAAACATTACGTAGGTAAAGGTTTCTTTGGTTTCCCTTACCATCTAATAATTACAATTTTGAATATTAATATTAGACTGAATAGCATATACAAAGCAGCCCTGTTTATTCAATTTTTTCAAATCAATAAATGTCAAAGAAATTTCAATTTCGAATGTCGTGGTGAGGCGTCAACTTTTTGATAAAATTGAGTTTTTTAAGATTCAACCAGCCTGTTATTGCTAATAATTATCAAAAGATATAAAAATAGATCACAGCAACAACAATTCGAATAAATATATATATATATATATATATATATATATATATATATATATATATATATATATATATATATATATATATATATATATATATATATATATGTTTAATCGCCGTTTGCCGAGCAATAAAAGGCCATTGGAATTAAAAAACCTAAATAACTTAAAATAACGTTTCAAAACTTTTGAGAAAGTTATGAATTTCATGACGGAGCGTTAACTATTCGATGAAGTTTTTCTAATTCAATAGGCCTATTATTGCTAAAAAAAGAGAATGAGACTTATGCAAAAATAAGTAAAATATATATCATCATATACCATTTTACAAATCATTCCTGCCTGTGTTGTATAGTTAAATCAAATAGGTAAATATTAAACTATTCTGTACATTATGTAAGGATTCTATGGGTTTCCTTATCATCTGATATTAGTAGACATGACTGTTGTTATAAGACTTAATAGCACGTAATTAGCACCTGAAGACCTACACAGCCGCAAAAAAAATTGATGGAACACACTTGCTGCTCTTTTTGACTTCAATATTTCAACGTCAAATTAATTTATTAAAACAATGGTTAAAAATAACAATTTACACATTTATTATAAGAAATAACGCATGACGCACGTTTCGGTGGAACTTCACCTTCTTCAGATGGTAATGGCAAACTAACTATGATTCTCTGTTATAACGAAAACACGAAATGACAAATTATGTAGAAGGGGTAAATACAAAGATGGTTACAAATAATTATTAGAAAAGGAAAAACCAATTCTGAACTGCTAGTCAGGTAGTTCGGTAATTTTGAAAAGATTAAGAAGGGGGCTTGAAGTATGATCGATTTGGCTATTCAATAGGACACTGGAATGCTTGTATTCTAAAAAATTAAGTTTATTCCCTTACTTTCAATATTTAATATTGTAAAATCGAAAGTGTGATTTTCTTGGATTAAATGGTTTGCATAATGTGAATCCGACTTCTGATTAACAAAGCTACGTTTGTGTTCTGAAATTCTAGTTTGAAAACTTCTGAAAGTTCTACCAATGTAAAACTTATCACAATCGCCACAATTAATTTTATAAACTCCCGATTTATCATCTTTATGAACTTTGGATTTATTATTTTTTATATGATTTCCTAAATTATTACCGGTACGATAAGCAATGTTAATGTTGTGCTTAGATAAGAGAGATTTAAGTTTTTTACTTGAATTTCCGATGAAAGTGAGGCTGTTGTATTTGATATTATTTTTAGTAAGGGGGTACACCTGGTTAATCGCATTTTTGAAAAACTTTTTATCTATCATATTGTCTATAATATTGGGATCATAATGATTATTTACGGCAATTTGTTCAATTATATTTTTCTCGATGTTAAAATTGGCATTTGAAAGTGGAATATTTACTAAACGATGTATCATACTATTGAAAGCTGCCATTTTGTGTTGGAAAGGACAAAATGGCAGCTTTCAATAGTATGGTACATCGTTTAGAATATATTCCACTTTCAAATGCCAATTTTAACATCGAGAAAAATATAATTAAACAAATTGCCGTAAATAATAATTATGATCCCAATATTATAGACAATATGATAGATAAAAAGTTTTTCAAAAATGCGATTAACCAGGTGTACCCCCTCACTAAAAATAATATCAAATACAACAGCCTCACTTTCATCGGAAATTCAAGTAAAAAACTTAAATCTCTCTTATCTGAGCACAACATTAACATTGCTTATCGTATACCGGTAATAATTTAGGAAATCATATAAAAAATAATAAATCCAAAGTTCATAAAGATAATAAAGCAGGAGTTTATAAAATTAATTGTGGCGATTGTGATAAGTTTTACATTGGTAGAACTTTCAGAAGTTTTCAAACTAGAATTTCAGAACACAAACGTAGCTTTGTTAATCAGAAGTCGGATTCACATTATGCAAACCATTTAATCCAAGAAAATCACACATTCAATTTCGATTTTAAAATATTAAATACTGAAAGTAAGGGAATGAAACTTAATTTTTTAGAATCATTACAGATAAATAAATACAAGCATTCCGGTCTCCTATTGAATAGCCAAATCGATCATACTTCAAGTCCCCTTCTTAATCTTTTCAAAATTACCGAACTACCTGACTAGCAGTTCAGAATTGATTTTTCCTTTTCTAATAATCATTTGTAACCATCTTTGTATTCACCCCTTCTACATAATTTGTCATTTCTTGTTTTCGATATAACAGAGAATCATAGTTAGTTTGCCATTAGCATCTGAAGAAGGTGAAGTTCCACCGAAACGTGCGTCATGCGTTATTTCTTATAATAAATGTGTAAATTGTTATTTTTAACCATTGTTTTAATATGTTTATTAATTTACACCAAGCATCGGCCCAATCAATCCAAAATCAAATTAATTTATTAATAAAATATTATATAATATAATAATATTTCAAAAGTTTATAATTGATAAAGTCTATAAGTTTTCAAACTCGAAAAGCGTGTCATTGCTAGAAAAAGAGTAAAATAATGATAATTCACTGACTAGAATAGTGTTCTCTGCCTGCGTGTACACTCTTCCATCAATGTGCAGAATAACTGCTCGAACTGTAGGTATAATATAATAATATTTAATTTTTTGCAGATCATGTTAGTTAAGCAATCACAAGAATTAAGTAGTGTACTATGCTCAAGATTCCAACAATTATATGCCGATGAAATAAAAACAATGGTTTCTGCAAGCTCATTTCAATCATTGGTAAATGAAACTTTCATCAACCGTCACTCGAGAAATTAGGAAAGCTGAACGTTCTGTGTTTACTCATGGAAATACTCACCGACATATAGCTTATATTTTTGAATTAAAACGAACAATAATTCTGATTATTTATACCAAATATATTCTTCGAATGTAGAATCATTTACCGTGTTACTATTACCAACTATAATACTAGTTGAATTTATTTATTTATTTATTGACGGCAAAGCCAATTTACAAAACATATTCAACAAAGTGTGAATCAAATGCATCATTGAATGCTTATGTCTAGTGTCTACATTACAAATTACAAAAACAAAAGAAACACATATAACCGAATCGTCAAATTTTTAAATTACTAAAAGATGTAACAAATGTTTTTTCCACTTATAAGGAAAAGGACAAAATAAAGCAGAGCCTCGGAAACGCTATAGCCTCTTCAATTGATTTTTAAAGACCTGAGATGATACATTAAAAAAATTTAATTTATTATGGTATTGGTTTCCCAGCTTCAGAAGACAAGGAATTGTACTGTTCAACGCATAATTGGTATGGAAAAATTCAATCCGAAAAATATCCGAACTTCTGGTATTTTTTTGTTTAATATAAAAAGTTATTAGTTGGAGTAGTTCTGGGCACTTTATTGTACTGTTTATTATTTTAAAAAGGAAACTCAAGTTACCAGAAACTCTTCTATCTTCCAATGATTTTAAATTTAATCTGGTCAAGATTTCACTGTACCCATATTCATCTCGTTGAAGACCTAAATGAAAAGCACAATTCCTCAAGAATTTCTTTTGTACACTCTCAATCAAATCGATATTTACATTATAATAGGAATCCCATATAACCGAACAATATTCCAGATTAGATATTACGAAAGCACAATATAGGACCCTTCGTGTTTCAATTGAAAAACCAGTAGAAACTCTTAACACAAAACCCAGCATTTTGAGACTTTTAGCCACAATTTCTGAAACTTGAAGATTAAAATTCATTTCGCTATCAAATTTAACTCCCAGATCACGTACACATTTTTCTCTTTTAAGAGCTATATTATTCAGTTTATATTCGAAAAATATTGGACTTCTAACTTTAGTGAACGTAATGATTAGGCACTTATCGATGTTAGCATCTAATAAGTTATTTCTATACCATACGGAAAAAGCTTCAAGATCTCTTTGTACTAATTCGGCATCTTTCTGGCAAGTAATTGCTCGATAAAGTTTCAGGTCGTCCGCAAACATAAGAAACTCCGAATACCAGAAAACACGCTCCATATCCGAAACAAACAAGTTGAACAGCAGTGGGCCCATATGGGACCCCTGTGGTACCCCTGATGGAACCTGAATGGGCGCAGATGTTGCATCTCCATATTTGACCGACAGAGTTCTACCAGTCAAAAAGCTATTGATTACTTGCAAAACGTTCCCCCCCCACACCAAGTGCTTGAATTTTAGCCATAAGTAGGCTATGGTTGACCCTGTCGAAGGCTTTAGAAAAGTCAGTATAGACAGAGTCAACCTGCAGTCTCTTTTCAAGATGCTCAGTTATGTAGTTGGTATACAGAGCAAGGTTCGTACAAGTGGATTTACCTTCCGAGAAACCATGCTGCTGGGGATTGAATAAAGACTTACAGTCCCATGAAAGTTTTTCGTGAGCAGAGAATCAAACATCTTAGCTATCTCTGACTGGTTGCAAACAGCTCTATAATTCCTAATGTTTTTCTTATCACCTAACTTATGTATTGGCTTCAGGAAGCTATGCTTCCAAAAATCTGGAAATTTGGTCATAGACATTGGGTTTGAACCGAAATTTTTTCCATTTCTGAACCTCAAAGTGGGTAATGTTTGCTACGACTATCCATTGAATGGTTGTAGATTTTATAAACCTCACTACATGCATTATGGATATGAGCGGGAAACAAGAATTAGAATGACGATTCACTAGTGGGATCTAATAGGATCGAAACAGCTGTTTTTTTAATGATAATAATAATAAAAATTCTATCTCAGCGAGCTGCATTAAAAAAGCAGGTTTACATACAGTATCCAGTTTGAAAAATCTACTCATTCAATTAGTATTGTTTCATTAAATTCGAACCTTTCGTCTATTCAGATTACCAACTTTGAATACTGTTGCTTCTAAATTGTGCTCTTTATCGGGTAAACAAGAGTTTTTTTTCCTCCCTCCCTGTGACCGTACTAAACCCAATTCCAACCAAGATTATATAAGAAACTATTTACCTACCAACTTTCAAATCTAGTGCTCCAAAATTGTGAAGTCTATCGCGTAAACAAGATTCATTTCCTTCTTTTAGGGGGACAACCCTCCAATCAATTAGTACCAAAAGTAATTCTTTCCAAGATATCATACGAAACTACCTACTCAAAAACTTTCAACACTTTTGCTAAAAAATTGCGTCCTTTATCGTGTAAACAAGTGTAAAATACATAATCTCATACATACATACATACAAACATATATTATATATATATAGATATATATATATATATATATATATATATATATATATATATATATATATATATATACAGGGTGACCCAGAGCTACGTAATCGGTCCATTATCTTTTTGTCATTGAAGATATCGATATGAAAATTTCAGGGCAAATATGATCCGACTATGTCTATTTTTCAAAATTATTTTGAAGAAAATTGCACTTTCGGTTTTGCCGGAAGTGATATCAACTTTGTTATTTCAAATGGAATACCCTGTATATCTTTTGATTTCCGAATTTCTTATGTAATTTATAATAAAATTGTCATAGCACTCTTTATACCTAAAATGAACAGTTTTCGAGTTATTAATTTTTTTCGTAAAATTTTGACAGTTGCGTCTTCAACAAAAATAGGCTATAACTTCTTTGTTAGAAGGTCTATTGGAGTGCTGTTTGTATTTTTGTAACCTTGAAACATTGTTATATTCATTCCTTGTCAAAATTTTCCACATTTCTAACTAATTACTTGATAAAATCTAGGGTGAAGTTGGCAAATTTTAAACGTTAATAACTTTCTTATTTCAAATGGAATGCTATGTATATTTTTGCATTATTGAATTTGCTATCAAATTACCTTTCGATTTGTATAACCATTCCCTATACCTAAAGTTAATAATAACAAAGATATTTCACAATTTTGTAATAATTCATATAAAAATACACCTGAGAAATCGAATAGCGAGTTATTTTGACGTATCCATGGATACCAATTACAAAAATTGTTTAAAATTTAATTGTGTCACCTTTTCTGTTCATTAGGTTTGCAGCACCTAATGCTAATATCCGAAAGGATATTGAAAAATTAGTAATTCTAAGGCGTTAATATTCAATAATTATTGTTGTTTATAAACAACATATGTTTGTAGTAGTTTGATGTCAATTTGCAATGTCAAGTTTGACATTATCATTTTGGTCAATAGGAGTATATTCACATGTATCCAACAGTTACTCTAAATATTACATTTCAACATTGTACAGAAATAAATCAATGCTTATCAATAACATAATCACAGAACGTAGTTGAATCAGAATGAGAATAAGAATATTTTTGATGATAAATTCTACTAGCTAGCAGAATATTTCGATCCGCATCTCCAATACAGTAAACCATATTTATCATTTCTTGTCGCGTAAAATCCAATTTATCAACTGAACAAATACTAGAAAACGTGACACAATTAGATTTTGAATGATTTTTGTTATTGGTATCCATGGATACGTCAAAATAACTCCCCAGACAATTTCTCAGGTGTATTGATATATAAATTATTACAAAATTGTGAAATATCTTTGTTATTATTAACTTTAGGTATAGGGAATGGTTATACAAATCGAAAGGTAATTTGATAGCAAATTCAATAATGCAAAAATATACATAGCATTCTATTTGAAATAAGAAAGTTATTAACGTTTAAAATTTGCCAACTTCACCCTAGATTTTATCAAGTAATTAGTTAGAAATATGGAAAATTTTGACAAAGAATGAATAAAACAATGTTTCAAGGTTACAAAAATACAAACAGCACATCAGTAGACCTTCTAACAGAGAAGTTATAGCCTAATTTTATTGAAGACGCAACTGTCAAAATTTTACGAAAAAAATTAATAACTCGAAAACTGTTCATTTTAGGTATAAATATTTATGACAATTTTATTATAAATTACATGAGAAATTCGAAAATCAAAAGATATACAGGGTATTCCATTTGAAATAACAAAGTTGATATCATTTCCGGCAAAACCGGAAGCGCAATTTTCTTCAAAATAATTTTGAAAAATAGACATAGTTGGATCATATTTGCCCTAGAAATTTCATATCGATATCTTCAATGACAAGAAAATTATGGACCCATTACGTAGCTCTGGGTCACCCTGTATATATATATATATATATATATATATATATATATATATATATATATATATATATATATATATATATATGTATACATATATATATATATATATATATATATATATATATATATATATATATATATATATATATATATATATATATATATATATATATATTTATATATATATATTTATATATATATATATATATATATATATATATATATATATATATAACTTTTTCAAAGTGAAAAACTGGTAGGTAAAAATTGATATTTGAGACAGTAAGAAACAATGTAGCTGAAAAAATTGGTAAGGGAGTAATTCAATTCCTCAAGAGGCATGTGGAAAGAGGGTGAGAGTATGAAACATAGCACTTTGTAAAAAAAGAATATATAAGAAAAAATAATACACATTTTAACTTATACACCTTTATTTCATTCTTAAAATATCTTTCGACTTGAGAATTCCATGGATCAAAAATTATTGATCTATATACGCATAGCTTGAAAACTCCGCATTGGCATTTTCTTTATGCATATATTTCCATTACGGTGTCATGAAAAGTTGAATTTTCGGTATTGAGAGCACCTTTGGAAAGTGGTCTCATAACATTCAGCAGTAAAACAACTCAGTTCGTTAAAAAAAATGAAAAAAAATCCTCAATGCTTGAAAATACTAATAAACTATATCCTATCTTATTGTTTATATCATATTGCGAAAAACAAACAAGGGATAATGAATGTCATTCATACTTAATATTTTGTTAAGAAATCAATCTGCAAGAACTTATAAAGCACTAATTTCTTCAGTCGGCAGAGCTATATCCGACTACAACAAAATTCCAAATGAAATAGAAACACACAAAAAGTTATAGGAAATGTGCTATAACTTAAAAGAGTTCCTCAAGAAATGAATACTTCTATCCCTATATTTCACAGAAGATATTATATATACTCATATTGTTGTATATTTAAAACGTATTCTTATATATGAATCTAAGTGGAAAATGTTATATTTTAGTTTTTTTTAGGATAACAGTAATGTATTTTGTATAATATCCTGCGGGCACTATTTTTCTACTGATTTGGGATCAAAAATGAAAATGAGGAATAAAGTTGTAGTTCGTGTAAAAATTTACTTTATTAAGAATTGCAAAGCGCTTTCGGCTATTGGGCCATCATCAGTGCGTTACTCGTCAAGTATACATGGAAGTCCTTTGTGATAAAATCGACAAAACATTGTACGAACAATTATATAGGCGTCCGAAATTAAGATCGTAGCGCCGGAACGGCTAATATCGGTACTAGAGCATGGGAGATTAGCTGTTTGTTTACATTGTTTGTAATGGTATTTACGTTCATTTCGTTTTGAGTTTTCGAACGTTTATCGTCGTAATTTCTGTTTTTTTTGGACTTTGTAATTTCCTGTGATATATTGTGTTTGGATTGAGGACAATTTTATCTCTGTTCAACAGTAGATAACCTACCTACATCAAGTTGAAATTTACACTGAGTTTTTATCATTGAACATGAAAATCAATAATAAAATAAAGTAGAGGACGAATAATTTAATTGGTTGAAGGAACTATGTATAGCTCATGAAAAGGCTGTATGATAGAACACCTATTTATTTAAAAAATAAAAAAACTTTCAAAAGTTTCAAGAAAACATCTCTGACATGTCTACTTTCATTACGAACTGAAGAATTTTTGAGTATAATGGACAAAACCAAGTACTTACCAGCTAAACTGAAAGAAACAACATGAAATAAAAGAAGAATTAATATGAATACTCTGCTTGAATGGTTTGAACGTAATAAGTTATTATATTTTTTGAATTTTCCTGACTTATAACAGCTATCCTAAAAGTACGGTGGACTTCTGAGAGTCTGGTTTTTTTGATAGAATCTCTGTTTTCCTGATTATATAATTGAATATTTTAGTTTTCACCTAGCTATAGAGTCCAGATTTATTTCATATTCTTGATGTTATGATAAACTGTTATTTTGGTTGTGCAAATAAACATCATTTGTTATTATTATTTTAATAGTATCTCTGGTTGTTACATGATGATGGCCCAGGTTCAGATTCCGATAAAAGTGGAAGATTTTTCGTTGGAATAGCATTGCACTTCAGAAACTCTACCTTTTCGGTTAGCTGAAAATTGCAGATCATTAGTTGGTATAATTCTATATGGAAAAATCCACAAACTTACTGCAGGGAAAATAATTATTCTCAGTAAACTGTAAAGAACAACTCTCTCATGTTCAGACATTTTTTTTCAATCTTCAAGTTATGAATCCACACCTTTCTTCTGTCCATCATTTCCTTGTTTCCCAACTCTGCTTGGAATGCAACTTTGAATTGTCCAGCTTTCGGAAAGGTATGTAAGCTATATTCGGTTTTTTTTTGCCCAATATGAACAATAGAATACACAACAATAGTGATTCATCTCTTCGGAACGTTTGTAAACGATCCAAAATACAATTAAAACTCAACAACTTCTCATATAAAATACACGTAAACAGATGTAAATAAAGCAATCTATCTCCCATGCTCTAGTAATATTCGACACCGGTAGGGGACGTATCGCTTATTATGTTTTCCCTATAGACAGTTTTCACATTTGGTATCCCATTATGAGTTATCGAGGAATATGTCTCTTTTGCATTTTAAAATTTCAAAAACTTGTTTCCAGTCCACTAGAACGAGGAGTGGAGGGAAATGAATTCAATTGAAGTATGACATGACAGACATTGACATTACTGAATAGACGTAAATTTTGAAATGCGACATTTGACAGTTAAAGTGACCACAGTATACATAGTAATACACTTATGGGATTTAACACAGAACTAAGAAATTACCTGAAATCATTAATTGGCATAAATTTTGAAAAGTTACTTTTGACAGTTTCAGTGTCCATAGTACGGTAGTAAACACAACTAAAAATTAACAAAGATAATGAATTGGTGTCAATTTTGAAAAGTGCCACTTTCTGTGACCACAGTGTACTGAGAATTTTCAAGTTCCGTGCTCACACTGTGGTCACTGAAAGTGGCACTTTTCAAGATTGACACCAATTCATTAACTTTGGTAATTTTTAGTTGTGTTTGCTACCGTACTATGGGCACTGAAACTGTCAAGAGTAACTTTTCAAAATTTATGCCAATTAATGATTTCAGGTAATTTCTTAGTTCTGTGTTAAATCTCATAAGTGTATTACTATGTATACTGTGGTCACTACAACTGTCAAATGTCGCATTTCAAAATTTACGTCAATTCAGTAATGTCAATGTCTATCATGTCATACTTCAATTGAATTCATTTCCCTCCACTCCACGTTCTAGTGGACTGGAAACAAGTTTTTGAAATTTTAAAATGTAAAGGAAACATATTCCTAGATAACTCATAATGGGATACCAAATGTGAAAACTGTCTATATAATTGTTCGCACAATGTTTTGTCGATTTTATCGCAAAGGACTTTCATGTATACTTGACGAGTAACGCACTGATGATGGCCTAATAGCCGAAAGCGCTTTGCAATTTTCAATAAAGTAAATTTTTACACGAAGTACATCTTTATTCCTCATTGAGTAGTACGTGTACAAAGCTTAATTAAAATCTCCTCAAAAATAAAAAACTTTGTTATTTTGTTAGTTTTGTAAATGAATATTGAAACACTGTTTTAAAATCTTCCCATGAAGGTCCGAATGAAAGGTCCGTCTCGAACCAAATAATCCAACTTAAGTGACCCTCGCATCCATTTTCCGAAGACCTATAACCTAACGACGTATTCATATCGAGAGTTCGTTGATAATCCTCGGAAGCACCTGCACCGAACGTTACATTCACCGGTGGTGCAACGACGAAGTGGTCAGTGCAGGCAGGTACGCCAAGGATTGCACAATGGACTTGTGTTCGATAAAGAGGGGGACTAGTTTATCGCTCCTTTATCGTTCGAAGGGGTTGGATTTAATGGGCTCAACTGGTCTTGCGGTAATCGACGTAATGTAAACCGTTCACTGATAAGGTTTCCTGAACGGTTGGTGATTTCGTGTTGTGTAGACGATAGTGACTGTGGGGCTTTCGATTATGATGATTTGATATTATTTATTGATATAAGAGAGAGAAAGTTGTCCATTGATATTATATGCAATATGCTTCACAGGGACTACAAGACAACTTATAGTCCAAGAACCCAGAGCCGCCAGACGTCCCTTATTTTCTCAGTAATAAAATTTGTGGGATGATTTAGTGCTCGTATGTTCTTTCAATGTATGGATACTCGCTATCATTTGCCGACGGCCAGTTTCCAGGTATCAGGTGCTAAAGATGGAAAAAACTCGACCTACTTACCTTATTTTCTTACACTTGTTATTTTTCTTTCTTATACTTTTTATATATAATACTTAGGGAACCATTTCAATACCTTATGCAAGCTGCCAGACCGATCGTATGGGCCAAACATCCCGCTAGACACACATTGAGAGTGAGTATGACAGTATGAGGGAAATGTCATGGTTCGCCCATTTTAAGCGCGATAGTAATTATCTATGCGCATCGAACTCCCTTTTATATTTACTGTCTAGTCAAGCATGCTCTATGTTTGAGTATACGTACTTTCGATATAATTATTTTTTCGTAATCCCATACTGTTATTTTGATTTAACGGAATTCAGATGACAATTGAAAAGTTAGTGTTATCGGCCGCCGGCCGTTATAAAATTTTATCGGCCGGCGGCCGTTAAGAAATCACTTGTTCAAATATTTATTTCAAAACTTCATTCTGCTTACAATAACAACATTGAAATCTTGGTCCACAGCGAGTTGGGAGAATAAACCTCTGATTTCCATTTCGCATAGGCTAATAATACATCTTCATTAACCACCTTTACATTCTTACTTTTACGCCACATTTCGAAATTTTCATATTCTTTTTGATATCGCTTTTGAGTTATTTTCGGTAGTTAATCAACACTCGCTGCACTGCACATGATTCTCCCAATATTTCTAAAGAAATTTGATTTTGTTCATCAATTTCATCCATGGTCGTCGTTAAAGCGAACTTGAGAATACAAAAAGCTGACGTTGTTTATAAAACTGTCAAACTGTTCCATGACAACAGAGTGCACGACGTTGGGATTTTTCTTTAGAATTGCGAGGTACGGGGTTTTTTCTTTCTATGGAATCAAAATATAATCTTTCAACGGTATTACTAAAAGTCTTTAACGACACACGGCCGATACGCAAATAACGGATTCGGTTAGTTATAATCCTCAGCTGCGCCTCGGATTACAACATCCAACCTCATCCGTTATTTGCTACATATCGGCCTTGTTACGTTAATAACTATTATTTTTGAATGAGCGAATAATGACATTTAGCTCATACTGTCATACTCACACTTAGTGTGTGCCTGGCGGGATGTTTGGCCCATACGATCGGTCTGGCAGCTTGCATAAGATATTGAAATGGTTCCCTGAGTATCATATATAAAAATCAAGTGAGAGAAAATAAGGTAAGTAGGTCGAGTTTTTTCCATCTTAAGCACCTGATACCTAGAAATTGACCGTCGGTACATTATAGCGAATATCCATACATTGAAAGTACATACGAGCACTACTTCATCCCACAAATTTTATTACTAAGAAAATAAGGAACGCCTGGCGGCTCTGGGATCTTGCTTTACTAGTTCCTTTCTGATTTTTTTTAATTCATTACATCCTTATATCAAATTTGCTGTTGAAAATGAAATAGAAGGTACTATTGATTTTTTGGATTTGATAAAAGAAGAAAATAGCAATAAATATGCATTTTCGATTTTCCATAAGCCATCCCATTCGGACCTCACGATACATAATTCGTCTTTACAAGATAAGTTAGCAGCATTTAGTAGCATGATACATAGACTCATTAATATACCGTTATCACAAGAAAATTACACTAAGGAATTACAAATCATAAAACAAATAGCGCGCAATAAGGAATATCCTCCAAAAATAATAGACAATATTTTCAAAAGAAGATTGTATAAGGCAGCCATTTTTCAAGTGTATCCAACATAATAGATAATGATAAAAACTTTGAATTATTAACTTATATAGGTGAACCATCACTTAAAATTTCAAACTTTTTGTCAAATTGAAATTTAAAAATAGCATTCAAAACTCCGAATACCAAAAAAATTCAAAATTAAAAAGATAAAACTACACAACAAAATAAGTCAGGGATCTATAAGCTAACTTGTTGTTCATGTTCTAAAGTATATATTCCTGCCAATCTTGCAGGAATTTTGGAGTTCGAATATCTGAACATAAAAGAAGTTACGACAAGGAGAAATTAGATTCCACTTATGGATCGCATCTCCTGGAACGTAATCATATTTTTAATAGTGAATTTGAATTAACACATATACAAAAGAAACGCTGTAAACTAAATTTATTAGAAGCTCTTGAAATAAATAGTATGAAACAATCCAATAATTTGTTACATGACCAATTAGATAAGGATAAATGACCGTTGTTAAATCTTTTCTAGATGTAATATTGAATATTTGTGTTTGTTGTGTTTTGCCAAGTCATTTACAATTTGTACCAGGGGCGGCTATTCGAAGGCAGCTAAGGAGGCTAAGCCTCCTCCTCAATAATATTCCGTGTATCACTAATATATTATATTGAATAGTCAGCATTCAGCATATTCATATTAATCAAAATCATATTATTTTATGCACCTAACTTCCTTTCAACCTACATTATATAATATAATTTATTAATTACGATAGAAGGTATTTACATTTACTGCATTTCATTCATTTCAAGATTTGTGGCAACGCTGCAGAGGCTTAAAATGGTATATTTTCAACGTTCATTATGCCTGTCACAGAAAAGCAAACAACGGTACGAATACTGCGAATGAATACTTTATTGCAATAGAGAAGGAAAACACATGAAAATGGCAACACCGATGGAACCTAAGTCTCACACAATGTCGACCAATCACAACTATAGGATTTCGGTTAAAATCGAGTGAATTCATTGGACATGTACCGTTGTCGTTGTCACTAGTCGTCGACGAAAACAGTTTCGTCGGTTTTAATTTATTTTATTGGCGTATTGTTTTTAAAATAAGTTCGGTTACTGAAGTTAATTTTAAAAATTTCAATGGTGATTCAGTGGAATATTTGTTATTCCATAACTTTAGTGCACAAAGTTAAAACGATGAAGTTTTAATAAAAACATTGCGACCCGGAATTAAACAATTTGGTGCAGCGTAGCAGAATCGCGGTTTTAATATCAGAAATTATGAGAGACATCCTTGGCTTACCGGATCACATGTTGGCAGTGTTTACTTTTTACTAAGAAAATGTCTCTGTTGGGCACTGGCATTTATGCAGGAATTATGTTAATTATCGATAATACAACAGACTGCCCCGATTTTCTTGAAATTTCGGATTATAGCTTATTTTGGCCTGAAAAAGCCGAATATGTCGCTGGGTCATCTTTTTTTTTCAAAAACCTGACTTTTTCTAACCTTACTAACCTAACCTCCGAGTTCATAAAATTATAAAATTCATGAAATAGATGAATTTTATTATGAAAAAGACAATGTTTTTATTATATCTATAAAAAAATAGATGTCTATACCAAAGAATTTATTTAAATTTTTTGTTTAAGTCTAAATGTATATTTTATTATTTTATTTTGTTATTTTATTAAGTTTTGTTTGACTTCTATGACAAGAATTTTATTTAAATCTATTTTTGGGAGGAGCCTATTTTATTTCTGGCAAGAAAAAATTCTCACCTCCCCGTTGGTTCTTGCTGGGCAACAATTGATTAATTCCTCGAATAGGTACCTATTCAATATTTAAGGGTGCTTGTTTTACTTTGATTTTCTTCAAATTATAAGGCGGTTGACCTTGAAATCATAATAACTTTCACCTATGGTGTATTTTTCAACACCTCTTGTAGCCTCCTCAAACCAACACCTCACGAGCCGCCACTGGTTTGTACTTTCTACCTGCTAAGCCATTACATTTAGGTTTTTTCCCATTCTTATTGTATATTCCTTTCCTTCAATTGGGTTGATGTTGAGGTGCGTTCCTTCGTTGGTTTAAAATTTTTCCTCAACGACGATGCTCTCCCCGATTTTACCTTTCAGTAAAATAATTAATTTTCTACTTTTCAATTCGGTTTGCGATAAGCGTGATTTTTCAAAATATAATTCAATCCGTTAGAATTGCATTTCGACGCGATGCATTTCACGCGAAAAAAAATACTACCTTAGTAATGGAGCTCTACTGCTCACGATTTTTTTTAGTTTCAAGACAGAAGAATTTGTTAACCCCAATAACAGGTTGAATATATCGAATTTATTTGTTCAATATACAGATGCTGACCGAAGTTGTTTCCAATCATAAATCCCATTTACCGATTCGTATGAGATTCACAGTGTGAATCAACACTTTAGAATCGTAGGAAACCATCGATAATTGCCTTAAATAGTAAAAGCTGTTTGATTTATGCCTTGTAATAGTTCGATACATTGTTTTTCTTCAATTATGAAACACATATCTTATTATTCCTCTGAGGTGGTACCCATAAAGATTGCCACACATCATACGAAATGTATTTTTCGATTCAGTTCTTACAATATCGAATATTCAAACAAATCATCCTCATCGTTAATTTCAAGTGAAATGTCGAAAAACTAGGCTTCATTTTGTAAATTTCTATAAAATATTCATTATTCAAAACCATCGATAATTGCCTTAAATAGTAATAGCTGTTTGATTTATGCCTTGTAATAGTTCGATACATTGTTTTTCTTCAATTATGAAACACATATCTTATTATTCCTCTGAGGTGGTACCCATAAAGATTGCCACACATCATACGAAATGTATTTTTCGATTCAGTTCTTACAATATCGAATATTTAAACAAATCATCCTCATCGTTAATTTCAAGTGAAATGTCGGAAAACTAGGCTTCATTTTGTAAATTTCTATAAAATATTCATTATTCAAAACCATCGATAATTGCCTTAAATAGTAATAGCTGTTTGATTTATGCCTTGTAATAGTTCGATACATTGTTTTTCTTCAATTATGAAACACATATCTTATTATTCCTCTGAGGTGGTACCCATAAAGATTGCCACACATCATACGAAATGTATTTTTCGATTCAGTTCTTACAATATCGAATATTTAAACAAATCATCCTCATCGTTAATTTCAAGTGAAATGTCGGAAAACTAGGCTTCATTTTGTAAATTCCTATAAAATATTCATTATTCAAAACCATCGATAATTGCCTTAAATAGTAATAGCTGTTTGATTTATGCCTTGTAATAGTTCGATACATTGTTTTTCTTCAATTATGAAACACATATCTTATTATTCCTCTGAGGTGGTACCCATAAAGATTGCCACACATCATACGAAATGTATTTTTCGATTCAGTTCTTACAATATCGAATATTCAAACAAATCATCCTCATCGTTATTTTCAAGTGAAATGTCGGAAAACTAGGCTTCATTTTGTAAATTTCTATAAAATATTCATTATTCAAAACCATAGATAATTGCCTTAAATAGTAATAGCTGTTTGATTTATGCCTTGTAATAGTTCGATACATTGTTTTTCTTCAATTATGAAACACATATCTTATTATTCCTCTGAGGTGGTACCCATAAAGATTGCCACACATCATACGAAATGTATTTTTCGATTCAGTTCTTACAATATCGAATATTCAAACAAATCATCCTCATCGTTATTTTCAAGTGAAATGTCGGAAAACTAGGCTTCATTTTGTAAATTTCTATAAAATATTCATATTTCAAAACCATCGATAATTGCCTTAAATAGTAATAGCTGTTTGATTTATGCCTTGTAATAGTTCGATACATTGTTTTTCTTCAATTATGAAACACATATCTTATTATTCCTCTGAGGTGGTACCCATAAAGATTGCCACACATCATACGAAATGTATTTTTCGATTCAGTTCTTACAATATCGAATATTTAAACAAATCATCCTCATCGTTAATTTCAAGTGAAATGTCGGAAAACTAGGCTTCATTTTGTAAATTTCTATAAAATATTAATTATTCAAAACCATCGATAATTGCCTTAAATAGTAATAGCTGTTTGATTTATGCCTTGTAATAGTTCGATACATTGTTTTTCTTCAATTATGAAACACATATCTTATTATTCCTCTGAGGTGGTACCCATAAAGATTGCCACACATCATACGAAATGTATTTTTCGATTCAGTTCTTACAATATCGAATATTTAAACAAATCACCCTCATCGTTAATTTCAAGTGAAATGTCGGAAAACTAAGCTTCATTTTGTAAATTTCTATAAAATATTCATTATTCAAAACCATCGATAATTGCCTTAAATAGTAATAGCTGTTTGATTTATGCCTTGTAATAGTTCGATACATTGTTTTTCTTCAATTATGAAACACATATCTTATTATTCCTCTGAGGTGGTACCCATAAAGATTGCCACACATCATACGAAATGTATTTTTCGATTCAGTTCTTACAATATCGAATATTTAAACAAATCATCCTCATCGTTAATTTCAAGTGAAATGTCGGAAAACTAGGCTTCATTTTGTAAATTTCTATAAAATATTCATTATTCAAAACCATCGATAATTGCCTTAAATAGTAATAGCTGTTTGATTTATGCCTTGTAATAGTTCGATACATTGTTTTTCTTCAATTATGAAACACATATCTTATTATTCCTCTGAGGTGGTACCCATAAAGATTGCCACACATCATACGAAATGTATTTTTCGATTCAGTTCTTACAATATCGAATATTCAAACAAATTATCCTCATCGTTATTTTCAAGTGAAATGTCGGAAAACTAGGCTTCATTTTGTACATTTCTATAAAATATTTATTATTACTATGGATAGCCGAAAAGAAGGTTATAACATTTCAACAGACTTTCAAAAGTATGCACCTCAAAAACAGAGGACCTTGAGAAATTTATCAATTCACAAAAAACTTGATACTTCCACATTCGATCCTAATCAATTCTGAAGTCATAGAATTAACTTCCTTATTATTGTATGATGAATGGAGAAACAAAACCTATCCAGCATACTTGATACATTATTTGATTTATAGATATTCACCTCAAGCAATATCTAAATAAATTAAATAGTGGTCAAAACTTTTGAAATTTTTTTTTTCGTGGACTTCTGAAGACATAAAATTTTCAGAATATCCGTTTCCAATATAATAGAACATAAATGAAACAACGAACATCAATATCAATATTAGGTATATATAATTTTGCAATAGAACACCATGTATGCAAACCCTCATGAAAAATACTGATAAAATAAGAGAAAAATCTAAATTATTTATATCTTGCTCCATATATTCCCTACTTCGATAGCAAATGTAAAATATTTGCAACAAGGATCTTTTCAGGAGTGCCAAGTTTATTCAGAATTTAGTGGAAAATAGAATATTGTTTTATAAGGAGTAAAAGTGATACTTTTTGTGGCGGGACTAAATGTTTTTCAACAATTTTAGTCGAGCCACAAAAAGTGCTTTTCTCCGAATAAAACATGCGATTTTTTCCGCAAACGGTGTTTAAACGATAAAATTAGGATAATATTTTTAAAAAGGATTAGATGTAAAAACACGTAAAACTAGATTGCTCTACTAAATAGTTTTGTAGGTGTCAAGGCAACACAAATTTGACAATTCTACAAAATAATTGTCAGAAACATTTAAAGTCACTTATATACGCATTAGGCTGCGGTTATAGTGGATGCGTTTTCTGACGACCAACTATTCGGACGTACACGTCAGATCTCGCACGAATGAATCAATTACATAATAATATTAATAATGTATCACTATAATCAAATCATGAAAAACATACTAGTCGACCATGGTCAATTTCATACATTACATAAAGTGAACAAGGAAAATTCTTTAATAATTTAAAAAATAAATAGAAATGGAAAGGCGTTTGATAATTTTTTGAATTATTAAAGAATTTTCCCTGTTCACTTTATGTAATGTATCACTATGGTTACAGTGCTTGCGAATCGGTCGTCAGATGTCGTACGACGTCGTCAGAACGACGAAATCGTTCAAACCCATTTGATTTTTCATGGGACTTCCTGCGATACTCTCCGTGAATTTGTCTGGATATAAATACTTTGTTGACATATTCACTTTTTCCCGACAGTAATAAAACTTTTAAAAGCGGAATTTCTACATACTGATAATATCCTTCAAAATTATTATTGTTTTTTTTTCAAATAACCGCACTATCCCTTTGGATTATAGGTGGTGGAGTTGATACATAATATTTATAATTTCCTAATTAAATCTAAGTTTTGCAAAAATACAATGATTTTGTTACTATTACTATAAAGTAACATTTCTTTTAAGTTAGAGGATATGTTAAATGTGTCTCTTTGAATTTGGACATATCACAAGTTGGTTGATTTTGTCTAGACAGCAAGTATTCATGTGTGAGCTTAGTGTGTCCTAGGCGTAGTCGAGTCATTATCAGTTGTTCTCTTCTTTTCGTTAATTGATTTTGCCAAGGTCCCACGTTCGGTTTGATTTCTTGTAGTTTCGATTGTGAGGCCTGCCATTCAGTGTTCCAAGCGTTCTTATTCTTATTTTTGATGAAGGATTTCATATCAATTGAGTGTATTGCAGCGCTGCCTGGTTCGGGTTATTGATTGCTTGTCGAGAATTTTTATCAGCCGATTCATTTCCACTTATTCCTATATGCGAAGGTACCCAAAGCAGTATTACTTCTTTGTTCAATGTTTGAATAGTGAGAAGTTCTCTTTTGATCAGTCTTGCTATCGGGTGGTTTATATATATTCGGCGAAGTATTTGTAGAGAGCTTAATGAATCTGTTATAATTATGAATTTTTCAGATATGCTCGATTTCGAGTGCCTTAGAGCTTGGTGAATTGCGAATAGTTCTCCTATGAGAATTGAATTGGTCTCCGTTAGCTTATAGGTTAGGGTAACTTCAGGTGTAACAACTGCAGCTCCTACTCCAGACTCTGTTTTGGATGCATCTGTGTATATTTCAATGAATCCTTGATGATGTTGTAGGATTTCACGAAAGTTTTGGATTATAACTTGTGTGTTTGTATAAATTTTATTAAATCGGGTTAGGTGGGTGTTAATTATTGGTTGGTGTATCTGCCAAGGGGGAGGGGTGTTTAGGTTCATGGGGTAGAGAGGTGGGAATTTTTTGCATTTGAAGTGGCCTCATGTACCTGCGAATCCTTTCATAGAAAGGTGGGTCGGTCCTAGGTTTCTCGTAAGCTGCTAGGAAGCATGTGGTTATTGTGTTTCTATATGTTGGCACATTTTCGAGTGAGGCTATTCGAGCCGCATAGGATATGCTTAATTGTTGTCTTCTGTGTTGTAGGGATAATTCGCCAATTTCACATTCCAGGCTTTCAATAGGAGTAGTTCTGTAAACTCCCAGGATAGTGCGCAAGGCAGAATTCTGAAGGCTATCCAAGGATTTCAAGACTGGTGGTTTTGCGGAAGCATACGCAATGCAGCCATAATCAATCTTGGAGCGAATGAGAGCTCTATATAGAGTAAGAAGGGTCGATCCATCTGCACCCCATTGCTTGTGTGCTAAATGTTTCAATAGGTTAATCCTTTTTTGACACGAGAGAATGAGATGTTTGATGTGTAATTTCCAATTTAGCTGTTGGTCGAATATCATTCCCAAAAATTGTATGTTATCCGTAAAAGTTAAGTTGATGTTATATGGTGTTACTGTTGGTGTATCTACTGTTATCCTCTTCGAGAATAATATGCATTTCGTTTTACTAGGGAAAAAGGTGAAACCTGTAGTCTTCGACCATGTTTCGAGCGAATATATCTGTTCCTGTAGAGTGGTTACTAGATTATCAATGTTTTTACCTTTGGCGAATATTATTAGAGCGTCTGCATAAAGTCTTGCTTCGACTGGATGATGTCTTTAAGTGCTATCAGAAAAAGTGTTGGGCTTATTATTGAGCCTTGCGGTGTGCCATTTTCTTGTGTTTTGTGTTGTGATAGTATTCCGGCGAGACGGACTTGAAAGGTCCTATGGTGAGGAAATTTTTAATGAAGGCTAATATGTTTCCCTGGTATCCCCATTCTTGAAGTCTGGCTAGAATTTAATGACGCAATGTAGTATCAAAGGCCTTGTTAATATCAGAATAAATTGCCATACATTTCTGCTTGTTGGCAAACGCTTCATGTATTTGACTCTCCAAATCTATTATGTTGTCTAGTGTTGATCTATGAGGTCTGAAACCGGACTGTTCTGGTATGATTTGTTTTTTGCTTTCAAGTGTCCAAATAAGTCTTTTATTAATAATTTTTTCCAGCAGTTTGCACATTGTGCATGACAGTGAAATTGGTCTATAGGATTGTAGATGAATCGATGACTTGTTTGGTTTCAAGATGGGGATAACTACTGCATGCCTCCAGATTTGCGGGAATTTCTGTTCTATCCAAATTATATTGAATATTTGTAGAAGGAGATTTTTCGCTACTATCGGTAAGTTCTTTAACATGGAAGTTCGGATATTATCAGGTCCTGGAGCGGTGTTCTTGAGAGATGTGAGTGCTTCTGAAAATTCAGATTCCGTAATTGGATTGTTGATTGGATCTTGGTTGTACTCTATCCTGATCGGTGTAGATTCTTGGGCAATTTTATATGTGAGAAAGTTTTCATCGTAATTTGGGTTAGTGGAGTTATTTTTATAGTACTCGGCCAGTTCTTCTGCTATGTCTTCTTTTCGGGTTATGATAGTGTTGTTCTTCTGTATTGCATTGATTCCATAATATGTTTCGATTCCAGATATATTCTTAACTTTTTTCCATACTGATGAAAGAGGGGTGTTGCTGTTAATACTCTGAACGTATTTTCTCCATGAGTCTCTCTTACTGCGTCTCGTGATCAATCGTACTAGTGCTCGGTGTTTATTGAAATTCATCTTGTTTTCTTCATTTTTCGTTCTCTTATATAATTTCAGCGCAGTGTTGCAGGCTTTTATGACTGTGGAACAATTATTGTTGATATCCATGTTTTATGTAAATTACGAATGACAGTCTAGGTGCGAACACAGAACAAAATACGCATTGACTATAACCACCGTTGTTGTCTGACGAACAGTTCTGACGTGTACGTACGACTAGTTGGTCATCAGAAAACGCATCCACTATAACCGTAGCCTTATAGGATTGTGCGATTTTAGTGAATAGGTACCCGAATATTAAGAAATAACTTGTAGTATAATTTATGAAATTTTTCTTACAGATTACATTATGTCAGATTCGGAACCCAACCGTACACCGCCCGACGTTCTTGAAATTTTCGTGAGCGTACAAAAAAGTGTACCTACGTTTTTGTACGCTCACGGCCGGACAAAAAAGTGAAAACAAAATGACGTCTGTGAAATAAAACTTCAACATTTAGAACTGAGGTTAAAAAAGTCGTCATTTTCTGACGTTTGCGGAAAAAAGTAATTTTCTCATATATATGTTGCATAAATCTTCTCGCTGTAGTAGTGATTGGTTCTATCTGGCATATTCGTTCTGAGAAAGTTTATATATAGGATACTTGCACTGAATCAATATAAAGAAAATGGAAAGCTCAGTTGGCCAAGCTATGCGTATATTACACGCCATTAAAAAAAGTATATCAAACCTTATGCATTCAAGGATGTAGGACAGAGATCCTATAATGTTCGAATGTATTCAATTCTTTACAAGAGAGAATACAATCCTCAAAATCTTCTCTACAATTGAAAGGATCGATAGAGAAATTAATAAAAAGTATGCCTCGGAGAAAAATTAGTGAAATATTCGACCATGGTTGTGAAAAGTTTATATCCCAAGGAGGTCCTAACGAATTCGATGTTTATGTTTATGGTACCATGTTATTCATTTCGTCCCTAAACCTTGGATGTTTAGTTATCAACTGTATACATATTTTATATTTACCATTTTTGCTGTTTACTTTTTATTCATTTTTATTTTTCACTTGTATATTAAATGTTTATTTCTCCTTGGATACGGTTGCTATAAACACACTCATTATGTCCTAGGGCGTAATGAGCGGGCCTTATGGATCATAACGCCCGCTAATTGTACGAGGAGAAATGAAGCAACCTTCATTGATTAAATACTTCATAATCCTTGTCGTATACAAATCTAGATTTCTCCGACAATGAATTATTCGCAGCTTTGGCTGCATTTTCTATGATATTCTTGGGTATATTCATTTTTATTTTCATTATTTCTATAACACTACACAAAGAAAGCAGCAATGACATTCACTAAATATGTTTCGTGAAAACTAAAATCTTGTATGCACCACCTGCGTTGCTGGATCGTAACGCTCATCGGGCAACTTTCATCCCTCGGGCCAAAGGCCCTCGGACCGAATGTTTCCTTTCGGGCGTTAGGATCTATGTAACGCACTTGGTGCATAAATAACTATTGTTACACACGCTTACACAAATATCCTTAAATTATACTCATATAACATTTAGTTTGACTGTTTCCAAGACAAAACTATTCGTACAAATCCGTGTGCGTGTGACTAGCTTTATTCCGACTCGAACCGTGAAACAGACAGTGGCGTAACGCAGCCTCACGCCCCCTACAGCGTCTCACGTTGCAGGAGGCCGAGTATAAATCACAACTACCGATCACATTAAAACGCTGCTCGCAATTACTGACATGTCAAATAGTTATTTATAAGGCCGCGCTCGGATGGCGTCACGTGGTGACGTAGATTCATTCACCGGGTACTCTTTAGGTGGATCTTCGACGTTGTTTTGTCGACTATAAGGAGCGGGCTGCTATAAATCTGTATGGATTAGTATCGGTTTAATGTTGAGAAATGGCCAGAACTGACCACGAGTTATGTGGAATCGGTTGATTTGAATTCGAATAGTTCGTCTGGTGCTTTTTTTTTGCAGTACACATTGTTGAAACTAAACTATTATGTCTGAGGAATAGCGTTCAATGGTACTAGTATTTACATCAATTAAGTGTTAGTTCTGCATCGGTATTTAATTGGTACGAAGATCCCTAACACGCGTTAAGCTAAGGTTCCACCGGAGGAACTTTGAAAAACTTTTTTGTTGCTATTGCTTATTTCCGTAAACTTTTCGAAATATTCTTGAATATTTCTTGAAAATTCTTTATGTTTCGGCAGCAAATGTTGAGTGTTCCTACTTGTCACCCTTCAGGCTACGATTCCATTGGAGGAACATTCTGTTGCTGTTGCGTGTTTTCACAAATGTTTCAAAACGTTCCTACATGTTTCTTAAAATTTCTTTATGTTTCGGCAACAAATGCTGATTATTTTTGCTTGCCACTGGTTTCTATTTTGAGCGGTAAACTTCAAAAGAAAACAGGAAACATTTGTACACAAATCCGTGTTGCTATCGCAGTGGAAACTTATCGAGAATACAACTAGTAATCAGTCTTGTCGCAGACGTCTTCTGTACGTAGTGAAGTACGGAAGTGAATAAATATATTATTAATGATGCCCTACTACTAAGAATACTAAGTTTACTGGTAACACACTTTGGGATCAAAGAAGGAGTAACGAAATTAGTGAAGAAGGCAAGACAGAGGACGTGGTTAGATGGACGCGCGCTAGGAGACGATTCTGGAAGGAGAACATATTCAGGATGGAGAACCACAGGCTAGAAAAGATCGCCAGAAATGGAAAATCAGCATCCAGCAGTCCTCCAGGACGGCCTCCAAAGAGGTGGAAAGACAGTTGGTGGTCAGCATCCCAGAAGGGACAGATAAATGGGTGAAACAAGCCTTTAAGACTTCCGCAAAGAAGAAGAAGATGTCCTTCGCGTGGACTAATGAATTCCCCGTTGAATCAGTTGGAAATTATTGACTTTTTGACTGTCTAGGGAAATCAAGGTATACAAATTGTAAATTTGCTCTCCTGAAGACTTGGCCTAATCCAGTATTTGTTATTTTTTCAATTTATTTCTTACAGGCTGATTTTTTTAAAAACCGTAATTTTTTATTAATATTGTACGAAAATCACCACGCCATACCATTCCGACAGTCCAAAATACCCGCCATACCTCCTCAAACATGTAATTTTTCAAAATTTGAAAAACTATCTCGTTCAGTATGGCAATTAAATCGTGGTCAGTTTATGATACTGTGAGACGAAATTATATTCGCCATACTTCTAGTGCAGTACAAAAGTGGTGCCATACTTGAAAAATTGTATTTTTTAACCCTTTTTAAAACACGCCTATAGAAGCCGTAAAATTATATTTTACAGTATGGCATAAATGAAATCAGATTGTCCCAATACGATTATAAGTTAAAAAAATAAGCCATACTGTGACCTTGGCACGAAAGACCGTGATACGCACGCAGCGATGTAAAAATAATAAATAAATGAAACGATTTTTTACAGTATGGCATTTAGATTTTCGGAAAGTTCATAAAAAGTATGATTCTGGAAAATTTATCCCATACTTATGGTGAAGTCCAAAAGTGGTGCCATACTGTAAGAAATGGTTCAAATGTTGCATGAAATTTTACAATTATTTAATTACATTGTACGTATATCACCCACTCTACAGGTATGGCATTATAACAATTATGTTTCTAACCATAAAAACAACTACTAGACTAAATTTCAAGGTGAAAGAAATAGTTTTTCGAATTAAAAAAAATTATATGTTCGAGGGGGTACGGCGGGTATTTTGGACCGTTGGAATGGTATGGCGTGGTGATTTTCGTATAAGATTAATGAAAAACAATTGAAGAGTGGAAGTAACAAAGGTGCTTAGTGCCATAATTTCCGAAATTCGGTTTCTGCCGTAGAAAGGTGTTAAACGACATGCTTTATGCCCTGACAAAGGTCGTAAGTGCGGATATTTAGATTAAGCTTCATACAAGCAAGTTTAGATGGGGCTACCGGTAAGCGCCGAGCTCATTTCTTAACAATGGGGACAAGTGCCAGATTGAATCAGCCAATCAGCTGTTTTGGACAGTGCATGGTGGGCGTTGGAACGTGTTTGTTGTCTGTTTGTCCCAAAAATCCAGAAAATGAGTGAATTTAACCAAATTCAACGTCGAAAAAGTGGCAGTGGTCATTTTGGGTATGAACAAGTGTCTGAAAGAGGCTGGCAAGGCTTATAAAATACGTAAACTTGAGGATGTGGCAGAAAGAGCATTGCCGACTGAACAGGTTTGTTATTGTTACATACTCAAGAATATATGATTTACGGATTTTATTATTATGTTTAGGTCACCTGTAAATGCAAATTCTCATGCAAGGATTTAGAATATCCATGGCGTAAAAATTTGTTTGACAAATTCTATACCCAATCCTCAAAAAGCCAGGCTTCCTATCTGAGGAACCTCATTCATCTGGGACATATTAAGAGGCGAAGACATGGCAGTTATGATGATCCTGTGGAGAGCAGACATCAAGTAACAATAAGCTACACCCCTCCAATGAGAAGCGGAAACTTTGTTGCAGTTTGTAAGGTAACTTTCATGAATACCTCTGCAGTTTCGGGGAAAAGGTTGGATGTGATCGTCACTAAAAAGAAAGCTGGCGCTACGTTTTATTTTGATAGAAGAACATGTCATAAGAAGCCAAAATTTACTGAAACTGACCGAGAAGCCATAAAAGCCCATATAAATTTGATACCAAGAGATGTTGGTCATTATACAAGAGCCAAATCAGATAAAGAGTACTTAAGCCCAGATTTAAATATCAACATTGTTCAAAGCTTTTCAACAACGTGATCCTGGGACTGCAGTAACATACATGTTCTACCGGTCTGTATTTTTTAGGACTTCCCAAAACTGTCATTTCGCCGACCAAGAATGGATACTTGCCATACCTGTGATCCACTAGATTGTGAAGTTCGTGCAAACCTCAGAACAAGAGCCCATGCCAAAATAGAACTCGAATTACATCAGAGACGAGCTGAACGAGCCAGGAATATTTTGAAAGAAGAATAAATTTCAAAAAAATTAAAAAAAAAAACATTTTCAAATAAGTATGGCGGGCCTAGACACCCACCGGAGAAGTATGGCATAAAGCGAGCGTCGAATTTTTTTTCGTTAAAATACCGATAGATTGAAGAAATTTTGTGAAAGAAATTGTTTGACACCGGATTTTCGAGCAATTTCAATTAATTATTCTGCAATTGCAGCCCGCGCACCACCGGTAAGAACGTAATATTCATTCAATTTGTTACGTATATGAACCCCCCTAAAAGCGCCATACTGTAAGAAATGACTTTACAAGTCCTTCCAGTATCTCTCAGTCTACATGAGCTACCCTAGAATTCTCGTAATTACGAACTGTAAGAAATTCACCCGATCCTCGACGGGATATCGAAATGAATCCATCAACCAAAAGGAAAAACAAAACTTGCACTTCTGTTTTACGCAGCGGTGTTTGCACCAAATTACAGACCGCAGACCTCTTCGATCTGCCGCAAATCATCGAAGTATTTTTCATTACACTTATTGATAAAATAATAACGTTGAAGGAACGGTATCGACGAGCATTGAGACTCAAATTGGTATATGGGTCCGAAATTACTGTAGAGGTTTATTTAACGGTGCGAAGGCTTCGTCTGGAGGTATCGACTTTCTGTTTCCTGTGATGGGTTAATGTACGACTTCCTGCGAGAAAGATTCGACTGCAAGTGTTGGATACATTAACAGCGAATTCATCATTTTAAATTGCTACATTGAAAAAACCTGTATAAACTCTAATCAATACATAATTTATCAGGAATGGATTGTATATCAATTTGTTGAACTAGCGTTTCATCAAAAATAATTAAATTTCAAATATTAATTGAAAATTCATTGATTTTTTGATATTCACGGAAAGCCAAGATACTAAGTTAAAAACTAAATTAAGTCATTAACATTTATTTCGAAAAAAAAGCTTGTATATATCAATCACATTTAGCAATAATAAAAGCGCGAGCAGCAGAAATAAATTATAGTATAAAAAACTAAAATATACTCTATAATAACAAACGGAACTAAAAAGATGAAGATAATTCATTACATTGTAAAAAAATTAAGGACACCCTACTGCGCTGCACTAGGAATGATGAAACCCCTCGGCGCATGTGCATGTCGTCAATATTTTTTGAATGTACCTATTATATAAATTAAATAACAATGAAAGTCGATTTTACGAATGAAATGAAGGAAAATTGCAATAAATGTATTAATAAGTCGATATTACGAATAAAATCCGTGAAAATTTAGCAAAAAAATTCATTGTTTGACTGTCGAATTTGAATATCCTATCCCGGCTCATTTTTCTGCAAATTATGAATCAAATTGATAAGATATCTCTATGGATGGGAAGCAGACACAGACGCAGAATCAAGCTTAAGCTATCAACGTCGCTTGGTTACCGTGGCACACAGAGCACTTCGACGCATGTTTTGTAGGACTCGTACATATCGACTTTGGCGCATGAGCATGTCGTAATGCCTATCTAAAAAACGCTATAATTTTTTATTCTTCGTTGGGAAAAAATTGGGAACAAAACTTCTCTGATGAAATCATATGTATTTTATCGATATCCGTTGGAATTTTTAAAATCGGACCAGATCCCAACTTTTTGTAGTGAGAATTTAGCTTTACCTCGGGGTAAAAATACTATATTTTTTTATTCTTCGTTGGGAAAAGTGGTAATTCAAATTCCCTATTTAAATCATATGTGTTTTATCGATATCCGTTGGAATTTTTAAAATCGGGACAGTTTGTCGTGACTTTTTGTCGTGCGACTATAACCCCTTTAGTTTCGCCTCGGGGTAAAAACGCTATATTTTTTTATTCTTCGTTGGGAAAAAGTGGTAATTCAAATTCCCTAATGAAATCATATGTGTTCTATCGATATCCGTTGAAATTTTTAAAATCGGGACAGTTACCAACTTTTTGTCGTGAGACTATAACCCCTTTAGCTTCGCCTCGGGGTAAAAATATGCGAAGTGCATGAAAGCAGGTCGAGATACGATTCAAACGGACTGAAATTTTTCGAAGACCAGTGCGGTTAGGGAAAATAGTTGAAACCTACAACAAATCGTACCCCAATGTCAAATCAATCCACGTAGCAAATTTTTAGCACTCTAAATCAATTTGAAGCAAAAAAATCCCTCTAAGACTCCATACAACCTTTGAAACATCGAGAATGCAAATTTCGAATAAGTGGTTTACAATAATTGATTTCCACATTTGTTGCCACTAGTTTGAAAATTTTCCTCCTATAATCCTACTAATCACTTCCCTTCCGAAAGCTTGATTCTAACTTAAAAGGACCGACATCAGCTCATTTGATCTGATGCGAGCCACTGGAGATGCCAATCTTTATAGTTGTAAACGTAACAAGGCCGATATGTAGCAAATAACGGATGAGGTTGGATATTGTAATCCGAGGCGCAGCCGAGGATTATAACTAACCGAATCCGTTATTTGCGTATCGGCCGTGTGTCGTTAAAAAATTTTCGTAATCCCGTTGGAAGATTATATTTTGATTCCGAAGAAAGAAAAAACCCCGTACCTCGCAATTCTAAAGAAAAATCCCAACGTCGTACACTCTGTTGTCATGGAACAGTTTGACAGTTTTATAAACAACGTCAGTTTTTTGTGTTCTCAAGTTCGCTTTAACGATGACCATGGATGAAATTGAGAAACAAAATCAAATTCCTTTGGAAATATTTGGAGAATCATGTGCAGTGCAGCGAATGTTGATTAACTGCCGAAAATAACTCAAGAGCGATATCAAAAAGAATATGAAAATTTTGAAATGTGGCGTAAAAGCAAGAATGTAAAGGTGGTTAATGAAGATGTCTTATTAGCCTATGCGAAATGAAAATCAGAGGTTTATTCTCCCAACTCGCTGTGGATCAAGATTTCAATGTTTGTATTGTAAGCAGAATGATGTTCTGAAATAAATATAAGAACAAGTGATTTCTTAACGGCCGCCGGCCGTTATCACTGACTTTTCAATTGTCATCTGAATACCGTTAAATCAAAATAACTGTATGGGATTACAAAAAATTTATATCGGCCTAGTGCGAGTCGGCCTTGCGCACGAAGTATTCCGTACCATTGACTATGCCCCCCTTACATATTTATTTTATTTTAATTTTGCAAATATACGCAAAACATGGCGTTTTTTGTATGAGAGCCCCCTTAAATAATTATTTTAGTTTGATTTTATTATTTATTGTTAAAGTTAAAATACAATTGAGTATTTTTTGAATATTTAAATTGCCTACCTGTTGCCATTATTGAAATCGAGCAAAAAAGAAAAAAAAATCGCGTTTGTTGTATGGAAACCCTCTTAAATATTTTTTTCATTTTGTTTTTAGTATTTGTTATTAAAGCGGCAACAGAAACATTTAAGTTGTGAAAATTTCAACTATCTAGCGACCGCGGTTCTTGAGTTTTACCCTTTGGGTACGAAACCCTAAAAAGGGAAAAAAATATAGATATATACATATAAAAATATATATATATAGATATATATATATAAATTTATATATATATATATATATATATATATATATATACATATATATATATATATATATATATATATATATATATATATAAATATATATATATATCAATATATATATATATATATGGTTGTCTGGTTTCCCGGGTTTGTATCCGCGTATGGGCTTCGTCTTCGTTGAAGTCTGCTCGACGTTTCAGCAAAATCACATTTGCCATCTTCAGGTAGCTCTTCTTGGTCGGAGTGAATACACTGAATGCAGTTCAGTGTATTCACTCCGACCAAGAAGAGCTACCTCATCATCTGGGGAGATCCAGGTTTTGTTGATATTATCTTCCCTTCAAACTTAACGTTCAAACAAAGCACAGTCTAACGCTTCTTAATTCATTGTCAAATTTGACAAGTCGCTCATAGAACATAGTTGAAACCATAGAAATTATATTCAGTCTGTCAATGAGAACTTTTCTGGTTAATTGGATGTTTATCAATATCAAGAATTCATAATGAATGTTACTTACACAATTCAATTTAAAAACTGCCAAACTGAGTCGCAAATCTAGAAAATAGGTGGACAGAATTCATTTTCAGGCGATTCAATATTTCAATTTCTGAACGACCGGAGTGCGGAATCATGTGAATAGTTCGAATCAATATTTAATAGCAATTATCATTGAGATTTCATAAATATTACTAAGAAACAAATTGAACTTCTTAATTCTTTGTCAGATTTGACAAGCCGCTCATAGAACATAGAAATTATATTCAGTCTGTCAACGAGAACTTTTCTGGTTAATTGAATATTAATCAATATCAAGAATTCTGAAAAAACGTTACAAACTACTTGTCAATTTTAAAACGTCGAAACTGAATCGCCTATCTAGAAGTTCGACGGACATAATTCATTTTCGACCGGTTCAATATTTCAATTTCAGATCGACCGGGCACATTAAGTTCGAAATCATGTTCGCGGGCACGATCGATTTATTCATGCACGTCAGAGAATTAGTATCGCCATGTTAGGTACCATATGGTAATGGTACGAAAGTATTTCCAGGCGCGTTCCCTTATCGCTGATATTGATTGTACACGTTCGGGATCATCCATTTCGGAGAAGACTGGAGGGAGTGTGTAATTGATATTTGTAGATAGTTTACATTCAGCTGCTTCGTGGAAATTATTCGAGATATAATTTCATTGGATTTCTTTTGTATTTGAATAGAGGGGATTCTTGATGAAAATTAATGAAAGTTGCAATAAATTTAAATCATATATTTGATAATAACTGAATAATTATATGATGCGTTTCGGTACATTGTTACATCATCAGATACGAAAAAAAGATAATCTTATTTTATGAAGTAAAACACTATGTATATACAAAGCCTGTGAAATATAAAATAAATATTAGATATTATATATATGTACATAATTATATATATATATATATATATATATATATATATATATATATATATATATATATATATATATATATATATATATATATTACTACTTTGGGGTATATCGAGTCGAATGCCTTCTCGAAGTCTATGAAGGCTAGTGCTAATGGTAGCTCGTATTCTTTTGTTTTTGTTATACCCCAAAGCAGTAATTGAAGCCCTCACCCATCAAGGTGTCGACAGTCAGTATATAGATACTCTGGCCAACATATACAAAGAGGCTAGAGCTAGAGTAAGTATATACGACGGAACCCCAGAATTCCCTACAAGCAAAGGAGTCCGACAGCATTCGGACAAAATTCAATCATCTTTAAATCAAGAATGCCACTTCGCCTAAAAAAGCGAGCCTTCGATCAGCTGATAATATCAGTCATGACGTACGGCTGTGAAACCTGGGCACTAAAGCAAGAGTTCATAAGGAAACTCCAGGTTGCACAAAGGTCTATGGAGAGGTGTATGCTCGGCATAGCAAAGAGGGACCGTAAGACAATAGAATGGATTAGAGGAAAGACCCAGGTAATAGACGTCATCTACAGAATAAAATCCCTCAAATGGCAATGGGCAGGGCACCTAGCGAGAAGGACCGACAATAGAAAGACCACAAGGACAACACAGTGGTACCCAAGAGGCGTCAAAAGGCCAAAGAGGCGCCCCAATATAAGATGGGATTATGATATCAGCAAAGAAGCAGGACCAAACTGGTATCAAGCTGCTCAACAACGTAACACATGGGCAGGAATGAAGGAAGGATATGCGAGGAGGCTGCACTGTAGACCATAGCTGCATATGATGATGATGATGATGATATATATATATATATATATGTATATATATATATATATATATATATATATATATATATATATATATATATATATATATATATATATATATATATATATATATATATATATATATATTGATATTTAAGCAGGAGTACCACAGGGCTCCTAGTAGCCGGTTTCCATTTTGAGCGGCAAACTTCAAAAGAAAATAGGAAATAATGTGTGAAAAAATCCACTGCTATCGCAGTGGAAACGTCTCGAGAAGTGAGTACGAAAAAGAATAAATATATGGCTACGTTTCCATTTTTTTTTGCTGTTGCTTGTTTCCGTAAATGTTCCAAAATATTCTCAAATGTTCTTTAAAATTACTTTATGTTTCAGCAACAAATGCTGATGGTTTCTACTAATCAATATACAGCTATTGAAAATTTTAGTTTTGGATTTATTGGGCCGATACTTGGTGTAAATTAATAAACATATTAAAACAATGGTTAAAAATAACAATTTACAGAAGGACACCGGCCCGGTCTCCTATTGAATAGCCAAATCGATACTTCAAGCCCCCTTCTCAATTTCTTCAAAATTACCGAACTACCTGACTAGCAGTTCAGAATTGGTTTTTCCTTTCCTAATAATTATTTGTAACCATCTTTGTATTTACCCCTTCTACATAATTTTTCATTTATTGTTTTCGATATAACAGAGAATCATGGTTAGTTTGCCATTAGCATCTGAAGAAGGTGAAGTTCCACCGAAACGTGCGTCATGCGTTATTTTTATAATAAATGTGTAAATTGTTATTTTTAACCATTGTTTTAATATAAAATTTTAGTTGCTTCTATAAAAACAAGAAATTCACGTATATTGCCATAAGTTTCTACCATTGGCAACAAGGAGAAACATTCAGTAGGTAACAAAATGTTCCTCAATGCAATCTTATCATCCTGCCATCAACTCAGACATCGTGATAGGAATCAATCTCCTCTCTAAAAGTTTAGTAGGAAAACCTAAATCTTCTCATTCATACATTTAACAATTCGGAAGTACCATGTTAGCGTTGTTCGTTCTCATTCTCTTTCTCGTAAAAACCCGTAATTTACGGGTCTTGCTTAACCGCTCAGCCGCCCATTATTCCATTCAGACGTTGGCATGAAAATAAAAATATATATTTAACAGGTTATTGTTTTCGAGGTTACTTAATTCACATTTTAATCAGCAATTACGATCTGGAATGATCGAAGGAGGTGCAAGAGCAGTCTTTTCGAGCATGGACACACTGTATGCTAGAAGGAGAAAAGAATTAATGAGGCATATTTAACATAGATGTAGATGTTCGTCTAGTTAAGCGCGAGCTTTTAAAATATCGCACAAAACGAACATCCGCAGGAGATTAGAAATCAGTCGGCGTTCCGTAACGGAAGATCTGTTCAAATGTTAATAAACCACTTCAGTTTCTACAATCACTGTTCCCAATACGAGAAAACTTCAACTATGTTAAGTATTTGGAAAAAGTTGAAAGGTTGAAGTTTGTTGTATCTGAATCTGAAACTATCAGAGATGGTTGATTTTGGGTTCTATGAAACGTGTATTAATAATTTAATTTTTGGTGAGTGCTGCATTTTATTTTATATGGTTGTTACCATACATTATGTTCATTTTTGTTTATGATATTCATAAACAACTTTTTTTCATCTTCTGTATTATTTGTATGAGGTACTTTTTCTGGGGCTTGTCACTCGAGGAGTGCGTAAGATCACTTTGTTTATTTTTCATTTCGGTGGTTCATCTTTTGATTTTTGAATTTTCGAAAAAAAAATGTATATGTTTTGCCAAATATATCACTTCAATCCATATATATATATATATATATATATATATATATATATATATATATATATATATATATATATATATATATATATATATATATATATATATATATATATATCAGGGGCGGCTAGTCGAAGGAGGCTAAGGAGGCTAAGCCTCCTCAATAATATTCCGTGTATCACTAATATATATATTATATTGAATAGTCAGCATATTCATATTAATCAAAATCATATTATTTTATGTACCTACCTTCCTTTCAACCTACATTATATAATATAATTTATTAATTAAGATGGAAGGTATTTACATTTACTGCATTTCATTCATTTCAAGATGTGTGGCAACGCTACGGAAAGCTTAGAAAGGTATATTCTCAACGTTCATCATGCCTGCCACAGAAAAGCAAACTCACACCACTCAAAAACAAATACTCCGAATGAATATTTCATTGAAATAGAAAACCAAAACACATGTACATGGCAACACCGATAAAGTCCAGTCTTATAAAATGTCGACCAATCACAACTATAGAATCTCCCTGACATCGAGTAAAGTCGTTGATTGAATCGTAGTATGATCCTTATTCGTACTGTCTGAATAATGGACGCCGGAATCAGCTCGCGTTACGCGTATTGTTTTAAAATCAGTTTGATTACTGAAATTAATTTCAAAAATTTCAATGGCGAGTTAGTGGAATATTTGTTATCCCATAACTTTAGTGCCCTAAGTTATGAGGATAAAGTTTTGATAAAAACAAATAAACCTACCCCTGAATTAAACAATTTGGTGCAGCGTAACAGAAAACAAAACCGCGGTTTTATTACATTATGAGAGACATCCTTGCCTAACCGGATCACAGGTAAAAAATAAATTATTTTGTTGGCAGTGTTTACTTTTTACTAGTGAAAATGTCTCTGTTTGGGGCCGCTTAGGATTTGAGGATTTAATTATATATCTACCTAGTTGAAAGTGAGGAATTTTTTACCGATGAAGTAACTTTAAATACAGCACGCAGATTAATATCTTACTTACAAGATAAGGAATTTATATATTTTTTAAACATCTTTAAATTAATTTTTGAACAAACAGAAATAGTTTTTCAAATCTTACAGCACAAGTTTTCAGATGTAATTTACTCACGAAATCGGCTCAAGTTTTTTTTGGAAAAAATTTCAGAATTTCGTGCAGAAGTTTATTTTAAAAAACTATTTTCTGTATTTCAAACTACTGATGATATGACTCAATTTAGCCCAAAACGAAAGAAATTCAGTTACGCAGATATGGAGCTTCACTATAAGCAAATATTTTATGAAATTTTGGATACTATTAGGGGCCAAATAGAAATAAGGTTCTCTGATTTGAAAGAACTGCATTTCTTCGACTTACTCAATAAAAATTTGTTTACCGGATTTTCGGCTAATTTTCCAGATAACCTTTTGGAAAATTTATGTCAAAAATACACTTTTTTTGATAAGGTGGCCATAAAAAAGTGAACTGTGTGTTGTTTATAATGACAATGAAATTTTGGGGCAAAATGAAAATCATGTGAGGACTATTAAATATCTTTTTGATAATGATTTGAATCAAGAATTACCCCAAGTTTATAAACTCTTATGTCTAATTGTTTCTATCCCGGTGACATCAGCTTCCGTATAGCGCTCGTTTTCCACTCTTAAGAGAATTCAAACTTATTTACGAAATTCAATGAGCCAGAATCGTTTGAAAAATATTAGTTTGTTGTCTATTGAAAAGGAATTGGTAAAACTTTTGGCGAAAGACAAAAAATTTTATGAGGATATTATAGATCATTTTGCTAACGTTAAAGATCGCAGAATCCCGCTAATCTTCAAAAATATATAATAACTTTTTATTTGCTCTCACCAGCTGTTAAAAAATTCGTTTAGTAGGTAGGTAGGTACCTATTATGTGAAAGAAAAAATTTGATGAATAGATGAATTGATTAATTGGCTGAGAAGAATTTTTGTGAATATTGTAAATAGGAGTTGTAGGTCTCAAGGTAGACACTCGAAAGTGAAAACAAATTAATAGCTTAGGGTGCTTGTTTTACTTTGATTTTCTTTAAATTATATTGACCTTGAAATCCTAAAAATTTTCGCCTATGGTGTATTTTTAACACCTCTTGTAGCCTCCTCAAACCAAAACCTCACGAGCCGCCACTGATATATATATATATATATATATATATATATATATATATATATATATATATATATATATATATATATATATATATATATATATATATATATTTATAATATATATATATAATATATATATTATATATATATATATATATATATATATATATATATATATAATATATATATATATAGTATATATATATATATATATATATATATATGTATATATATAATATATATATATATATATATATATATATATATATTATATATATTTATATATATATATATATATATATATATATATATATATATATATATACAAAAAAATACATCCTGACAATTGAAATATTTATATTTTCCAGTCAAGGACTCCTCTGAATGTTTAAAATGTATATTTCAATTTTCAATTCTGTCAGATATTCTTTCAAAAATTACATAACTTTTCAATCAGCGAAATAAGAAAATAATCACAACTGTAATTACTTATATTCCACAGGCTTTTCAATAATTTTTATTATTTTACAATAACTTTCAACCTAGAGAAAGATTGTGAAATTTGAGTACGAATTTATTAATTATAAAATATAGAGAAACTGAAGCAGACAAGATGTATGTGATAATACGAAACTTAAAAAGAAAACTAGTAAAATACTGTACATACAATAAATGCAGCCTGTGTTAGCTGTTTTCACAATAAGCGATATAATTGCCATATATAGCTGGCGATAAATGTTCGCAATATATTAGATATTAGTTTTTCACATGCAAGGATTTATAGCGACTATTAAATTATGCGAACTAAAGTCTTTCTTCAGTAATAGTAGATGTGTCATGAAAGAAAGACCAAGAAGCCTACTTCTAAAGCTGCTTCTCAATCCAATCATTACAAGAAAGATACCTACCTAGACGAATAATACATTATACTATTATGCTTTGGTTGTAGTGACAAATGTGAATGTAAAAAAGTCGAGTTGCTGTGATCTCCAGCGTGTATCAATTGCCAAGGTCAGTCTTGCTTAAATATCCAGTTGAGTACAATAGAGGAAGATTCCTTCGATTTTAATGAAGATACCAATGACTCAGCAACATTCGAACAATTAATGAACATCCAGCAAGAGGAAGAGGAAAAATAAATTGAAGTAGACTTTAAAGAGTATGAATCTGATTAAAATACCTATCTAAAGAAATCAAAACAATAATGAATAGCAATATCAATAATCAGTAACAATAATAAGGTAATATCTAGAAGTTGACGGGTATTGTTCTCTTAAATTATCCTAAAATTGTCATGACATTTAGTGGAGTAGGTCCACAGGGGAAAACACGGTAAAAAATGCGCCGAGTACACTACCTCACAGGTGGCGTGGAGATTGTGCATATCATGTATAATGCGACTCTCAGAATCGCGATATGTCAGGAATGGTAACTCTTAGAAAAAAAATTATAAGGCCCATTTTTGTGGAAAATTTTAAGATCTATAACTTTCCTTTGAAATCCGAGAAAAAAATTTCCGAGAAATTCCAAAAAACCACAAATTTTGACCTTTTACCACGAATAACTTTTTTAGCACACATAGGATGGATGGGGACTTTTGAAACTTTGTTTGTTATGGTAAACTCTAGCTCTCCACTAATATTTGGCTCTCTGGGAATTTTTGTTATTTCAAATGTCTATATTGACCCGGCTAATAATAATCGATCCGTTTTGGGGATCATCTTTTATGACAATCTTTCGGATCTGATAGGACGTAGTAAAATTTGGGATACAACAGAAAAGACAAATATAATAATATAAAATCTGCAGATAGATGTAAAAAAGAATAACAAATTACTATTTTTCACAATTCGGATAGCCGAACAGAGAACTAATCAAATTTGTACAATTCAATATTGCCTTAATTAGGACGAAACTTCTAGAGCTCAACGCAGTGTTAGTACGAGAGGCCACAACCAAAACCATGATCCACAGCATCCCGGCTAAAATCGTATAAAATTGAAAGATAAGATAACTCTTGACCCAACTAGGTGGGTAGGAACCGTAAGGAACGCAGCAGCTTCGTGAGGGGCCATTTCTGATATGTCGAAAATATTAGGTAGACGGATGTAAAACATCTCGTCTGATATTGAAAATATACGAGTACATAGATTCTGTTATTTTATTACTGAAATTTCTGTTTTCAGATAGGTATTTGGCGCGTAGCGTTTGACCTGGGCGAATTTTAAAAAATGTCAACAATTTTAGCCAACCTTTTCCATAGCATGCATCCTGGTTGAATTTTATTTTAAACTTTTTGTATAAATGCCGACAGTACGAATATACTGTTTTCAGACATTTTTAATGTCGCTTATGACTCCCAAATGAAAAAAGAACGTCTCGGAGTCGCGCGACCAACGTCCTAGCACTATACGCTACCACGATTCTCGAAATCGGCTGTTCTGTGACCGTTCAAACGACACTCAGTGTTTCTCAAACTTTCAAATAAAATAATTTCCCAAAAATGTCAGACCTACGTTGTGTGTTCTATGACGAAAAAACCAATGCGAAAAGTTGTCTGAAGGTTAGCTGCTACACCCAATTTGTCTGATAATAATTTCTTCGACATTAAGGCAGCTGACTCCATCATTTCAAACAGTTTTCAGGCGGAATGCTATGGAACAGGTTGGCTAAATTTGTTGACATTTGCAAAATGTTGTCAGAATGTGAGGCGGTCCGGTTTTTTTCTGAAAATTGATTCTTTCGCATCAACGGACCTCAATTTAATTGAAAAAATGATTTTCAGACGGGATGTTATACATCACCTTTTTTGTCCCATTTCTTCACCCCGAGGCGAAGCTAAAGGAGTTATAGTCTCACGACAAAAAGTTGGTAACTGGCCCGATTTTAAAAATTCCAACGGATATCGATAAAACACATATGATTTCATTAGGTAATTTGAATTACCACTTTTTCCCAACGAAAAATAAAAATATATAGCGTTTTTACCCCGAGGTGAAGCTAAATTCTCACTACAAAAAGTTGGGATCTGGTCCGATTTTAAAAATTCCAACGGATATCGATGAAATACATATGATTTCATCAGAGAAGTTTTGTTCCCAATTTTTTCCCAGCGAAGAATAAAAAATTATAGCGTTTTTTAGATAGTCATTACGACATGCGCATGCGCCAAGGTCGATAAGTCCTACAAAACATGCGTCGAAGTGCTCTGTGTGCCACGGTAACCAAGCGACGTTGATAGCTTAAGCTTGATTCTGCGTCTGTGTCTGCTTCCCATCCATAGAGATATCTTATCAATTTGATTCATAATTTGCAGCAAAATGAGCCGGGATAGGATATTCAAATTCGACAGTCAAACAATGAATTTTTTTGCTAAATTTTCACGGATTTTATTCGTAATATCGACTTATTAATACATTTATTGCAATTTTCCTTCATTTCATTCGTAAAATCGACTTTCATTGTTATTTAATTTATATAATAGGTACATTCAAAAAATATTGACGGCATGCACATGCGCAGAGGGGTTTTATCATTCCTAGTGCTACGCAGTAAGGCGTCCTTCATTTTTTTTTTCAAAATGGTCTCCCGGACACACTCTACACTATCGACGTCTGAAAAACGTGTCGTTGGTATCTCAGGACAATCATCTGACTATATTCCTGAAATCAGACGGGTTGGTATGGATCGGTTCGGCTCAATTTGTTGACATTTTTAAACATTCGCACAGGTCAGACACTACCTACTTGAAAAATCTCTCAAATTCGCATTTTTGATTTCAGGGTCATATAATCTATCGATATAATACGGTTTTGGCCGGGATGCTATGGATCAAAAATCATGGTCGTCGCCTCTCGTACTATATCTTGCATTGTTGACTAAAATGAGGGATTTTGAGAGAAAAAAACACTTGTGGACGCGATATCGCGTCGATGCTACCATACTTCTTATGGTATTGCTTGTATGTTATTATAAAGCAATATTGTTTCCATTTCTCGCGCGCTATATATGGTAATGATATCGCTCCGTATTAAAAGGACCTCATGTATCACAGACCATTTTTTACAGAACCGCTCTCATGATGTTCAGTTGCTGAATCTCTGATCCACCAGTATCTGTTCAATTATTTTAACGGCTCTAATAAAAAACAACTCACCTGTGATATGTACGAATTGATGCGTCTTTGTTTTTGCGCGAATTCGCGACGCTCGATTGTTTTAACATACACGAAATAAATGAGTGGGAACTCTAGCTCGCACACAGTCTGTTAGATAAAGTTGAACAATTAACGAGGTATAATTGTTAAAGCTCCGTGTAGGAAGTTGTTAGTTTGGACGGGGCGTAAATTCAAGACGTCCGGGTTTTGTAGAGGATTGATGGTGATGGGTGATGCTCAGATTCCGGACTAGATAGTTATGTTATATATATATATATATATATATATATATATATATATATATATATATATATATATATATATATATATATATTTAATCTCTTGATATTTATTAGCAATAACAGGCTGGTTGAATCTTAAAAAACTCGATTTCATTAAAAAGTTGACGTTTCACTACGACATTCGTAGTTTTTCTAAACTTTCGAAAAAATTGAAATTTCTTTGACATTCATTGATTTGAAAAAATTTGAATAGACAAAGACTACTTTGTCTTGCTAAAACTTTTTTCCGAATGTGGTTATTTATTACGTGCTATTCAGTATAATATCAACATTCAAAATTGTTATCATTAGATGGCAAGGGAAACCACAGAAACCTTTACCTACGTAATGTTCGAAAATAAAAATAATAGGGTACTATTTATCTAATAACAACAAAGAAATTAGTCGCAGGAAAATATTAAAAAAGTAGAGCAGAATTATCGGTATAGAACGTTTATATGGAAGCAGCCGTTGACACAATCACAGGCAACAACAATTCGAATAAATAATTAAATATTGCAAGCTGAAAATATGGCAATGATCCCAAACTTAAGCTGAGAGTTTCAAACATTGTTCTAGATTGTGAGTACCTTTTTAAAAGATTTGAAATTCTAAATAAATATTTCATTAAAAACGTCTACTTCCATATAAACGGGCTATACCGATAATTTTGCTCTACTTATTTAATATTTTCCCGCGACTAATTTCTTTATTATTGTTTATTTACTCGTTCTGAGATCTCGCGGATGGCATTAATCGCCTCCGTGGCAGAGTTTGACCAAATCTCCCAAACCGGAGAGTTCAAACAATAGTCCACAAAGGTGTGATTGTCTTCCGTAGCAGAGGTTTTTATTTGTTGTACTATTTTCATCTCCAAATTTTCAATCCAATGCTTTGCTACGCCGTTCTGATGAGGACCAAAGAGTCCGAAACACGTGTCAACGGCTGCTTCCATATAAACGTTCTATACCGATAATTCTACTCTACTTTTTTAATATTTTCCTGCGACTAATTTCTTTGTTGTTAGATAAATAGTACCCCATTATTTTTATTTTCGAACTTTACGTAGGTAAAGGTTTCTGTGGTTTCCCTTGCCATCTAATGATAACAATTTTGAATGTTGATATTAGACTGAATAGCACGTAATAAATAACCACATTCGGAAAAAAATTTTAGCAAGACAAAGTAGTCTTTGTCTATTCAAATTTTTTCAAATCAATAAATGTCAAAAAAATTTCAATTTTTTCAAAAGTTTTGAAAAACTACGAATGTCGTAGTGAAACGTCAACTTTTTAATAAAATCGAGTTTTTTAAGATTCAACCAGCCTGTTATTGCTAATAATTATCAAGAGATTAAAAATAGATCACAGGCAACAACAATTCGAATAAATAATATATATATATATATATATATATATATATATATATATATATATATATATATATATATAAATATAAATATATATATATATTTATATATATATATATATAATATATAATATATAATATATATATACATATATATATATATATATATATATATATATATATATATATATATTTATATATAGAACTCCTGAAAGGAACCAATATCATGACCAATTGAAACCAGCAGAATTTTACTTAACAAGGTACTCTTACCTTGTTATGTTTGTTAAAACAATTAATTATGTAGTTGATGGAATCCGTCGTTACTACGTGATAATTTAACATGATGAACAAAAACAAAACTTGAGTTTACTACGTTTACTATCAGAAAAATACTTTGAAAAATATAACACTGCGATTGTAATTTCGGTCACAAGACCATCATCAGGCAGATTGAGTTAAGAACTGAATACATAATTATAGATTTGCGCTTACGGGTGGAAAGAATTAGTGCAGGTACCCAAATAGACAAGAGGAACATATTTCAAGAAGGGCTAATAGAAGTGGATTTTCCAAATTGGTACAATAAGATGGTCTTAGAAAAATAATTATTGTTTGAATACACTAAATATAGGAGATTATATAACTCATTTATGAATAAGCCAATAGAATCCGTGAATTTTGCATAACGACGTATTATAGATAAGTGAATATACCCTTGACGACGTGATATAATCGTTTTGGTGTTTCGCCTCGTGTCAAAATGTATATATATTTTCATATTCACGGTGTTTTGACGTTTGTCAAAAAATTAATATTTTTTAGTCGTTATATAATCGTAACGAATACCACTCGAGCAATCGAAAATAATCGATTATACTGACCTCGTCACTCGGCGTATTTTTTTAAAACGGCGTATTTTTTTAAAAGTGTTTCGCAAAATACGTCTCGTGACTCGGTAGTATAATCGATTATTTTCGATGCTCTTGTGATATTATTACTGAATATATCAAGTCAATCTGGTCGTTCAGCAAGATATCTTTTTCATTATGATTGAGTTTAAAAATTTCTAATGATTCTAAGTAAGGAAGTTTGGTTCTTTTCGGTAATTTGTGCATAATTTGAAAATTATGTATTTGTGGAAATGGGTAGGGGTTTTCACGGCAATGATTCAATGAAAACGTTGAATCCGTTTTACTTTTCAATAAAGATTGTTGGTGTTCTTTAAATCTTGTCTTGAACGATCGACCAGTCTGACCTATATTATACACTTCTTTACGTACAGGACAAATCAACCTATAAACTCCCGAACTTTCAAATTTTGAAGTGATATCTTTAGCATTGAATAAAAATCCTGTCTTAGGTTTAAAAACAATATTAATATTACATTTAGGTATGACATTAGCAAATTTTTCTGTTAGAAGACCAAAATATGTTTGAATTTTTCCGATTTTTCTACTTTTAATTGAGGATATATGCTGATGTTGTACGCTAATTGACTACGTTTATTGTTTATCATTGTATCTATCAAATTTGTATGAAAACCATTATTTGAAGCAATTATTTTTATAGTCGAAATTTTTTTGCTAAATTTGTTACCGATAATGGAATTGAAAACGCTCTGTGGATAATTGAATTAAAAGCTGAATGTTTATGGAAAAGAGGATCATTTGAATCCGACGGAATACATATATCCGTGAAAGTTGGTTTTCCATATATATAGAAACTCAAAGTATTATTATTATGAAAGATAGTTAAATCCAAGAAATTTATCTGTCGATCCAATACATATTTCTGTTATTACCCTTATATGGTAGCAATTGTTAGCTAAATCTTATTATATATTTCAAGGCAGATCTGGTTCAACTTGAGTAAGGAAGAGTAATTACGTAATAGAATGTAAAACTCTATGCAGTGGTTTTCTAAGAGAAGGCAAAATGACAAAGATATTTTTTTATGACGACAAATTTTATTAGTTTTTTCATCTGAAATACCCTATAAAATTATCGAAGAACATCAAAAACATCAAATTTGAAATTTTGAAATAACTTGAAATAACTTTCAATATAAATCATAAGCATTATAATTAATAACTCTAAAACGAACGAATTTAAAATGAACTATATACCTTGCATTACTCGAACCAATAAATAAACGCGAGCATTTATTAATAAAACCCAGCTTTGACGACATGTCGGAATTTTATTTGGTATTTACAACCCATTGGCTGAAGATAAGGGAGTTTATGAGGCTTTATAAACCTCCTTCGTACACTTCCAGACTTTACTTATCATAATAAATAGGCACGAAAATTTATTAATAGCAGAGAGACTATTTATAAATATATATAATTTCATTCTAGGGTGGTGGTGGAGACCTTTCAACCACTTTTCTCTACTCGGTTTAAATGATAAAAAAGGTAAATAGTGTCACGCCAGTTTAAAGCTATTTTAATATATGAGTATTGCGTGAGAAATAAGATTTGATTTACTTAAGTAAAATGAAAGTATAGTTATTTCTGGGGTGGAAAAATTGGGGTGAGAATGTGTAATTTCCTCGTTTTCCTCGGCTTAACGACAAATTTCAAATGAAAATATTTCACGCTTATATTGAATTTATGTTGCAGAATGAAGTGAGCTGAAAAATTTGTTTGTTTATTGTAATGATATATTCAATTGCGCTTAGGTACTTTGAATACTATACGAATTTTTAAAATTTTTATGAGGTTTTTTTGTGATATACCTCAAAATAAATCGTTCGGTGCAGAAGTGGCTGAAATTGTTTTAGACGACAAAAAGAAACAATATTGTTTGAAATTATCACTAAAAATCAATTGGTGAGATAACCAATTCCTCAGGATATTTAAGGAATCAAATTAACATATTTTTCCGTCGACCTCTAAATAAAAGCTTACTTTAACGTACACGAAATTGATCATTAATGACCCATTTTAATGTGCAGTTTCTCCTATTTTAATGTATGATTGTCATGGGCAACCAAACACAGAAGTATTCAGCACGGAATAGTTGAATTATTCTGTGTCTGTACTGTTATTCCACAGAGAAGAGGAATTCATAATTCAAATCGAAAAATTTAACTGTATACAAAATTTAGTAGAAACTGCGGAAAAAATTTTATGCAATAATCGTCCGAAAGTAAATAACACTTCAGCTTCCACCAGTTCCACATATTCCTTATCGGATATTGTAGGTAATGTTAACTATTCAGAATGTCACATAGACATGTCTAATATTCCATCTATGAATTTCTCAAATTGTTCCATCGCGAAAATAAATATAAATATATCAAAATGAACATAGAAATTTATATTGTGTCAAGTGTATCTGTCATGCAAAATAAAAATTTATTTCAATCAAGAATTTATACTCAATTCATGATGAGGTTGACGGAAAAATTTTGTAATAAACTCGTTTATTAATGTAGCGATTAATGGTCTCGAACTATTAAAATATCTCAACCATTAATCGCTGTCATTAATAAACTAGTTTATTAAATAACTATTATTATCATCATGATATACTCAAATAATAACCAAATGAAGTTAACTTGTTTCGCATTACTCCTCCGCTATCATGTTGAACTATGGAGAACTACATTGTAAAAAATGAAATACACTCAACTATTTGAATTCGAAAATAACAAAAATGAATAACAAACATAATTTGTTAACACAATTAACTATTTGGATTCGAAAATAACAAAAATTGATAATAAACATAATTTTTTGCAAAACATCACACACTGATAACGTCATACGTAGTACTTCACTACATCCATTACAACACAGAATGGCAGCTTTCAATAGTATGGTACATCGTGAAGTAAATATTCTGCTCTAAAAAAAAATTTAATTAAACAATTTGCCGTAAATAATAATTATAACGACATATTAATAGACAATACGATAAATAAAAAGTTTTTGTCCACGACTGTACTATAAATCATTCATTATACGTGTGCTTTCTAAAGTACAATTATACCTATTATTCACTAGTGTGTATAATGGTTTAGTATACACTGCATGACGTCACACTCAAAACGTATGTCCAAACTTGAGACTATCATTCACATTGTTAGGATAGTATTGTTATTAGATTTTTAGGTTTTATGTAACTAAGATAACTTTTAGGCAAATTATTAAACTAATGTTTAATATAATGCCCAACTTATTGAATATTTACTCTAATAAATTATCTATTTCATTTTTATCAGAGTGAAAGAAAGGAATGGAATCGATGTCAAGTGAAATAGTTGACGTTTACGTGAGTATGCAGTTTTCAGTGAACACAGAAAATGTTATGTCAACGCTTTTGATAACTATTTTTTTCTTCAAATGTCATATAAGTGATAACTTTTGTGACGTTCCTCAATGACATTAAGTGTGATTTATATGACTAGGAACATAATTACTTATACTCCTAAGCGTATAAACATATTATAGTACTAGGAATTTATTCACAATGGTATTTATTATTTATTCGTAATATTTATAGTAAAAGTACAATTATGAAGTTTTGCATCATTTAAGAATCCTCCACTTCTTGCAATATCAGTACTATTCATAACAACTTTTCCAGAGTGAACGGCATTTACAAATCCATTACTTGTATCGGGTTCATTAAATGAAGATTGTTCGAGATTTTCCGCGGAACTAGGTTGAAGAATTCTCTTAGCAATTTTGGTTTTACTTTGCACAGAGTCTTCGATGTACCCTTCGGCAACTGCATCAGATTTCCAATCCCCATGCCTTTTCAGCGTAGTGATATCCACCCCACTATCAACAAGCATTGTTGCGGAAGTTCTTCTTAAGCAATGCCCTGTATATTCTTTCCAATTTGGAATCTTCAGATACAATGCCACGTCTTTTGCTACACTACCAATTTTATGGATACCCATATCAGCATTATAACATTTCCCATTTTGATATTTCAAAAAAAAACGTTCCCTAAAATCGGCACGGCGCAAATTAACGTACTTTCTATATTTGCTCAGATATTCAGATATTCATCACCCAGGACGTTGAAGGTTCTACTCTTATTAGGTTTAGTGTTCGGAATGTTTATTAGCAGCAAAGAACCCATATCTTCAAGATCATCAACTGTCATATTCACTAGTTCATCGCAACGACATGCCCCAGATATTCCAAATATCAAAACTACCTAAAAACTTGAGTGTTGGTTAGCACAATGTGAAACAAACAAAATGTAATTTTATTACCTTCATCGCCAAATACTTTTCATCTGGGGCTTCAGACAAAAATTTGATGAACTGTTCTCTTGACAAGACTCTCGATTTCTTTGGCTTATAACCTTCTCCTTGCTTTTTTAAAAATGCACGCAAATTGTTGTATTTTTCAATGTTCACATTATGCTTCAAATTCAACACAGACCTTATCATTGAATAATGAGCCCACAAACTAGAACTCTTCATTTTCAGTGTCATTTCGGTAAAATATGCCAAGAAAACGTTCTCAGAGTATTGCACTACTTTTTTTCCATTGCACCATTTGTTGAATTTAACAAACGCAGCTTCATATACTGCAGCAGCTTTCGTCGGCAGCAAGTTTTCTATAGCTATTCTAGCTGCCTCTGCCACCTCGGGAGGATCATTACACATTTCTAAACTCATTTTCCTCTCCGAATTTGAAATATTTGTTTTAATGGATGTCAAACAAGTACGTATCCATGACAACGATACGAAAAAGGCAATATACAGTGAAATAAGTTAAAGATTCAATCTTGTTATCTTTATTAAAAAATTCGTTTCCTTTTATTGTTTTATTTCGAATGAAATTATGCACGTTTGAAGAAAAAATAGTATATGATATTCGGAGAATAAGATACCTTATGTGCTTTCTACGCTCAGCACATAAAGTATCACTTATTCTCCTAATATCATAATATACTATTATTGTTGATAATGCAGATTATTAATAATTATTCCGAGGAAGTCGTGGACAAAGTATAGTATTCTACTCGCACAAAATTACAATTTTTCACTCAGTTGAATTGCGACACTCGCTTGCAGCTCGTGTCGCAAACTTCACCCTCGTGAACAATAGCAATCATTTTGTGCTCGTTGAATAATATACTATTCAACAATGCGATTAGCAAGGTGTACCCCCTTACCAGATTTAATATCAAATATAACTGTTTTTTGCTATACTGGGTACAGATAGACAATTGAATAATTTCATTACTTATATTAATTCTATACAACCCTGTATTGAATTTTCTCTAGAAACTGAAATGAATAATTTTATTAATTACTTAGATTTATCTATTACCAGAAAAAGCAACAAACACGAATTTTCAATTTGTCATAAACTATATCATACAGATATTACAATTCATAACACATCACTACACCCAATTTCATATAAATTGGCCTCTTATCATAGTATGATTAATAGGCTTTTCAAAATTCCGTTATTCGAATCTAATTTTTGAAAGGAATTGCAAATAATTAAACAAATGGCAGTAAATAATGGTTATTCACCCTATATGATTGACAGTCTCATTCAGAGGAAAAAATACAAAATGACAATTTCAGAAGTTTACCCAGTTATATCCAAGAAAATACAGTATTTAACAGTGTAACATACTTAGGCAAAACTTCCGAAAACCTGAAATTATTTCTTCATAATCAAAATATCATTCAAAAAACCAACAATAGGAAAATTGTTTAAAAACAACAAATTTAAAATTTATATTGATGAACGTACTGGTGTGTATAGACTCTACTCTTACGATTGTGAAAAAATCTATATAGGACGTACAGTTAGAAATTTCAAAACTCGAATACACGAACACCAACGTAGCTATATTAAGCAGAAAACTGACTTTAATTATGCGTGCCATATTATTCAAAAAAAACCATACCTTTAATCACAATTATAATATATTACAGTTAGAAAATAGTCTCCATAAAACAAACTTTTGGGAATCATTTTACAAATACATCAATAAATATAGAAATTCCGGAAACCTAGTTAACGACCAGATTGAAGTAAACCCTTCTCCTCTCCTTAGGGCCGGTTTTTCAATGCTCGGTTAAAACTCACAGTTAGCTGACTATAGGTTAAGCTTAACCATCAGCTAAAGTTCCAACTAAGAACTATTGCGTTTCTCCTTCGAATGTTTGACTCTAGGCTAGCAAACCGTCAGCTAGCGACATATTTGTTAACGTTGGTAGTACTGATGTTTCAGGGAGCACTTCTGATTGGTCGTTCCCCTTTTACTGTCGATTTCGGAAATATATGTTTTGTTATGTTATTGTGGATTATTTTATAATAAAATGGGTGAAACAAAAGCATTGAAGAAGAAAATAGTGGCAAACTTCAGTCCTTCTGATAGATCGTTGCTGTTAAAAATTGCAAATGGTTTCAAAGCAATAATTGAATTTAAAAAAAACAGATTCTACTACTTGGAGGGAAAAAATAGAAACTTGGAAAAAGATTTATGGAGTTTGAAATAATTTACCTATCTGTTATGGTCTCTATCTGTTGTTCAATTTGTTCTAATATATTCAGAACAGTTTCTTTTCTTAACCTGAATCTTGTGAAAAAATCCAATTCATAAAAATAGTCAAATGGATTACTTGTTTCTCTGACCACGTATGGCCTTCTTTGGTAATCAATGAAGTCTATTAATTTATTCTTCATCGTCATCACTTAAAAAATCAAATGCTTCCATCTTTCGTAGAAAAAACAAAATAGAAAATGAGGTTACTGGCTACAAAGCAGTTGAACAAACTCGACTGTTCGGGCCGTTCGGGGTAGTTAACCTACGGAGCGCATGCGTCTGCAAGATAGCTTACAGTTAGCCATTTGACAAACACTTTCAGGTGATAGTTACTCTACCCGATAGAATAGCAGTAGGTTAGCGCAAGATGAGAAGTGGAAAAACGGTTTACCTAAAGGTTATCGACTAGCCGAAAGCTAAATCACGTTAACCGAGCATTGAAAAACCGGGCCTTAATCTGTTCAATTTACCTACCAATAACTAACTGCTAGTTACTACTACTATAAATAAATAAATCCTGTTTACACGATGAATTTCGTACAAATAGGGTTTAGAGTTTGTATCTAGGTAATTTTGAATGATATCTTGAATGCGATTGGTTTTGGTTCGAATTGTTTGGGGGGTTGACCCGCTGGGGAAGAAATAAATTTTGTTTACACGATAAAGGGCGCAATGTCGGAGCAATAGTGTTAAAACTTTGTAAATAAGTAGTTTCGTATGATATCTTGGATGGGATTAGTTTTAGTTCGAATTGGTTGGGGGGTTGAACCCCCCTGAGGGAAAAATAAATTTTGTTTACACGATAAAGGGCGAAATTTTAGGAAAATAGGGTTTAAAAATTGAAAATAGGTAGTTTCATATAATACCTTGGATGGGATCAGTTTTGGTTCGAATTAGTTATGGAGTTGATTCCCCAGGGGAAAAATAAATCTTGTTTACACTACAGAAAGCGATTTTATAGCAATAGTGTTGAAAGTTTGTATCTAGGTAGTTTTGTAGGATATCTCGAATGGGATTAGTTTTGGTTCAAATTGGTTGGGGGTTGACCCCCCTGAGGAAAAAATAAATCTTCTTTACACGATAAAGGGCGCAATTTTAGGAAAATAGGGTTCAAAAATTGAAAATAGGTAGTTTCATATGATACCTTGGATGGGATTAGTTTTGGTTCGAATTAGTTATGGAGTTGATTCCCCAGGGGGAAAATAAATCTTCTTTACACTACAGAAAGCGATTTTGTAGCAAAAGGGTTGAAAGTTTGTATCTAGGTAGTTTTGTAGGATATCTTGAATGGGAATAGTTTTGGTACGAATTGGTTGGGGGTTGACCCCCCTGAGGATAAAATAAATCTTCTTTACACGATAAAGGGCGCAATTTTAGGAAAATAGGGTTCAAAAATTGAAAATAGGTAGTTTCATATGATACCTTGGATGGGATTAGTTTTGGTTCGAATTAGTTATGGAGTTGATTCCCCAGGGGGAAAATAAATCTTGTTTACACTACAGAAAGCGATTTTGTAGCAAAAGGGTTGAAAGTTTGTATCTAGGTAGTTTTGTAGGATATCTTGAATGGGATTAGTTTTGGTTCGAATTGGTTGGGGGGTTGACCCCCCTGAGGAAAAAATGAATTTTGTTTACACGATAAAGGGCGCAATTTTAGGAAAATAGGGTTCAAAAATTGTAAATAGGTAGTTTCATATGATACCATGGATGGGATTAGTTTTGGTTCGAATTAGTTATGGAGTTGACTCCCCAGAGGGAAAATGAATCTTGTTTACACCACAGAAAGCGATTTGATAGCAATAGGGTTGAAAGTTCGTATCTAGGTAGTTTTGTATGATAATTTTAAATGGGATTGGTTTTGGTTCGAATTGGTTGGGGGCAAAACCCCTCGGGGAGGAAATAAACATTCTTTACACGATAAAGGGCGCAATTTTGAAGCAATAAGGTTGAAAGTTTGTAAATAGGTAGTTTCGTGTGATATATTGGATAGGATTGGTTTTGGTACGAGTTGCTTTGAGGGTTGACCCCCTAGGAGAGAAAATGAACCTTATTTACACGATAAAAGGCGCAATTTTGGGACCATAGGGTTGAAACTTTGTATGTAGGTAGTTTCGTATGATATCTTAGATAGAGTTTATTTCGATATAAATTGGTTGGGGGCTTGACCCCCGGAGGAGGAAAGAATTATTGTTCACACGATAGAGGGCGCAATTTTTGTTTTTAAGATTTGGAACAAAAATGATAATTGAATGAATAGATTTTTTATAAACTGGATACCTTTTGAAAACCTGCTCTTCTAATGCAGCTCGCTGCGATAAAGTTTTTTTTGTTATTGAGTTTGGTTTAATGTATGTCTTCACATAGTCCATTTGAGACATTCCCCACTATTTTTGATAAACTATCACATTCTATCTCGAACATAATCCATCAAGCTATCAACACGCGCTTTTTCTTCCACTCGTTCCAGAAATTGGGGATGAGACACAATGGGGTTCGAATCGAGAGCCAAACAACGAAAAGCAGTCGTTGCATTAACGACCAGAATCAATCAATGACTCGATAGCGGCCACTTGATTAGAGATAATAGCCTCTTTTATTGCTGATGCTTCGGCGTAAGTCTCTTATAAAAATAATTTGATTTATTCTGCCATTATCTTTATTGGCAGATGATGTTAATATGAAGTAACTCTTGGGGTAGTATATTTCTTCGCGTCATTGATGAACGGATTGGATGATGAGAAATCGATTCGATAAATTCAAGAGGTATGACGAAATATATTAATATTAAGATAACACCTGATGAAGTTTCATATAAATATTTTTTTCCGCAAACGTCAAAAAATGACGTTTTTTTAACCTTAGTTCTTATTGTTGAAGTTTGATTTCACAGACGTCCTTTTGTTTTTACTTTTTTGTCTGGCAGTGAGCGTACAAAAAAATGTACATTTTTGTACGCTCAAGGCAATTTCAAGAACGTCGGACGGCGTACAGTTGGGTTTCGAAGCCGACATAATGCAATCTATAAGAAAAATTGTAAATATTTTACTACAACAAGTAATTTCTTAATACTCGGGTACTTACCAAAAAGGCACAGTCATATAATGCGTAGATAAGTGACTTCAAATGTTTCTGACAATTATTTTGTTGAATTGTCAAATTTGTGTTGCCATGACACCTACAAAAGCAGTAAGCAGGGCAATCTAGTTTATGAATAAATTCATAACAATAAGGTATCACAAACATAAGCACCGAACTTATCAGGACCTCCTTGAGACAAAAACTTTCAACAACCATGGTCGAATATTTCACCAATTTTTCTCTTAAGCAAACTTTCTATCAATTTCTCTATATACCGATCTTTTCAATTGAAGAAAAGATTTAGAGGATTGTATGCTTTCTGGTAGGGAATTGAATATAATCAGGCCCAAAACATTATAGGATCTATATCTTACATTCTTGAATACATAAGGTATGATATACTTATTTTTATGGCGTGTAATATATCGTGGCTATCTTAGATCTAATTGTTTATTGCTGATTAAATGCAAAATCGCCATAAAAAAAAAATATAAAATTGGCAATATTTCGAAAACTAGAAATTTTCGGTATAAATAATCTTTTACAAAGTTACCTTAATTTTTGATGCTTAATACTACAAAATAAGGAAAATGGAGGGTTTCCATTTGAAACAATTGATTTTTATCAGTTTTCTCAATCTCATTTTAGATCTCATTTTTTGAACACCCTGTATCATTAGTTATAATCATAAGTAAGTAATAAGGGCTTCCTTGAAGGAACAATTGATAATTATATTAGGACAATCGACATAAAAACTTGAATATGTCAAAAACGCTTAGACTTAGGTACAAGACATGATGCATGAAATCTACCTAAAATCTTGGGTAAAATTCAAAAATGTAATAATATATAGGGTGTCCCATCTAAAATAAGCGATTTAGGGTCTATTTCCGGTATAACCGGAAATGCCCAATAAAGAAAAATATAACTGAGATCACTTGGTGAAACATCATAAAGAATAAAGTATAAACTTTAAAATAAAAACACTTGGCTTATGTTTCACAGTATAAAAATATTTAGATACTGTATTTAGCAGTAACGAAACGTCGACATGTTTCGAGTTATGAACTCATTATCAAGACTGACTACAGGAGAGTATTACATCCTAATTTATAAAACAGACAAAAGCAAAGGTGATACCTGAAAATCAATTTGGTCGTTCACAAGGGGTAAATGACTATTATGGGCGGAACTTATTTCGAGAATTTCAAGAAGGTCAAGGCGTGTTCCTTTGTTACCTGAATGTAACAATTTGGTTTTGTTGAAATCCAGGAAGTGATTGAATTTTATACAATGCTCAGAGAAGCCAGTGGTATTTTTGTTTTGTAAAATTGACTTTTTATGTTCTTCAACACGAATATTTATATTCCTTCCTGTCTGTGCAATATAGATAGCAGGACATTCATCGAAAAATATTTTGTAAACACCACTGTTTTCTCCGATGTTAGATTTTTCTTTATTATTGACCAAAGAAAAATCTAACATCGAAGAAAACAGTGGTGTTCACAAAATATTTTGCGACGAATGTCTTGCTTTCTATATTGGACAGACAGGAAGGAATATAAATATTCGTGTTGAAGAACATAAAAAGTCAATTTTACAATACAAAAATACCTCTGGCTTCTCTGAGCATTGTATAAAATTCAATCACTTCCTGGATTTCAACAAAACCAAATTGTTACATTCAGGTAACAAAGAAAAACGCCTTGTCCTTCTTGAAATTCTCGAAATAAGTTCCTCCCATAATAGTCATTTACCCCTTGTAAACGAACAAATTGATTTTCAGGTATCACCTTTGCTTTTGTCTGTTTTATAAATTAGGATGTAATACTCTCCTGTAGTCAGTCTTGATAATGAGTTCATAACTCGAAACATGTCGACTTTTCGTTACTGCTAAATACAGTATCTAAATATTTTTATATTGTGAAACATAAGCCAAGTGTTTTTATTTTAAAGTTTATACTTTATTCCAAATAAAAATATTTTAGCTGAATAGGCCCCAAGACATCTAGCCTGTTTCCAAAATTTCAAATTTTTTTTTGTGAGTGAACTCTAAGTTGAGTTAGAGGAATGAAATTGTCAACTCTTTTCGTTTTTTTCTGGACGAAAACACAATTTCTAATTCTGCTCATCTCTAAAGCGCCTTTAAACTTACTCATAGGTTAAAGAATTTATACGTAAAAAAAAACAAAAATTAAGAGAAAATACCACCTTACTGACTATTGTTCACGCTTTTTTTCGTATTATGACTCGTAAATGATTTCCTCCTATGAAAAATTTTAAAAATCGCTCGATGTTAACCAAATAATTAATTCGCGATTGCTTGTAAACCACACAACACCCTTCAATAAAAATCGGTTCTTTCTTCCAATATAAAGTCAACCGACCATCGTAAACCAATAAAATATCCTCATATTTTCTCATAGAAAATCTTCAGGCGCGACTCCCACCGATACCCCACACACACACACACACACACACACATACACGGATTTATCATGATAATAAATATTAATAAAGGGAACAAACATTCATTCACCTGTGAATATTATAAACACCGCGGGCGGATATATTCGGCATATCGACTTCCTCTTCGGCATAACAATAAGGCGAACTTGGGACTCCCAATTCACTGTTTTCGTCGGATGTGCCCTGGGACGACGTTGGGTTGCGGGTGTTTAAACACTGGTCGTGGATATACAGAATGATGTGATTGTTAACAGGTGTGAATCGGAGAGAAAGGTCAGGGATGTATTAAGAGGAATTTGAGTGATTAAATTTTTAAATGATTAATGAATTGAAAAAATATTGTAGTATGAAGTACTAGTTCTGAACGATTTTTGAATAATTGAGGTTTGGGTTAGACTGTCCACTAGTAGAGGGTTTTTTTTTTGGCTGTGTCATATTCAGTTATGCCGATTATATTACTTTATAAGTTATCCCGATATCCGTCCTTCATCCGAAATTTTTTTTCAAGAGAAAGCTAAGGATCGATAGACATAGTCAATGTTTAACATGATATCTGAAATGGTATTTTGTGGAATGTATATATATATATATATTTTTATATATATATTTATATATATATATATATATATATATATATATATATATATATATATATGTATATATACAGGGTGACCCAGAGCTACGTAATCGGTCCATAATCTTTTTGTCATTGAAGATATCGATATGAAAATTTCAGGGCAAATATGATCCGACTATGTCTATTTTTCAAAATTATTTTGAAGAAAATTGCACTTTCGGTTTTGCCGGAAGTGATATCAACTTTGTTATTTCAAATGGAATACCCTGTATATCTTTTGATTTCCGAATTTCTTATGCAATTTATAATAAAATTGTCATAGCACTCTTTATGCCTAAAATGAACAGTTTTCGAGTTATTAATTTTTTTCGTCAAATTTTGACAGTTGCGTCTTCAACAAAAATAGGCTATAACTTCTTTGTTAGTAGGTCTATTGGTATGCGGTTTGGATTTTTGTAACCTTGAAACATTGTTTTATTTATTCCTTATCAAAATTTTCCATATTACTAACTAATTTCTTGATAAAATCTAGGGTGAAGTTGGCAAATTTTAAACAATAATAACTTTCTTATTTCAAATGGAATGCTATGTATATTTTTGCATTATTAAATTTGCTATTTAATTACTTTTCGATTTGTATAAACATTCCCTATACCTAAAGTTAATAATAACAAAGATATTTCACAATTTTGTAATAATTTATATAAAAATACACCTGATAAATCGAATAGCGAGTTATTTTGACGTATCCATGGATACCAATTACAAAAATTGTTTAAAATTTAATTGTGTCACCTTTTCTGTTCATTAGGTTTGCAGCACCTAATGCTGATATCCGAAGAGATATTGAAGAAAATAGTAATTCTAAGACGTTAATATTCAATAATTATTGTTGTTTATAAACAACATATGTTTGTAGTAGTTTGATGTCAATTTGCAATGTCAAGTTTGACATTATCATTTTGGTCAATAGGAGTATATTCACATGTATCCAACAGTTACTCTAAATATTACATTTCAACATTATACAGAAAGAAATCAATGCTTATCAATAACAGAATCACAAAACGTAGTTGAATCAGAATGAGAATAAGAATATTTTTGATGATAAATTCTACTAGCTAGCAGAATATTTCGATCCGCATCTCCAATACAGTAAACCATATTTATCATTTCTTGTCGCGTAAAATCCAATTTATCAACTGAACAAATACTAGAAAATGTGACACAATTAGATTTTGAATAATTTTTGTTATTGGTATCCATGGATACGTCAAAATAACTCCCCAAGCAATTTCTCAGGTGTATTGATATATAAATTATTACAAAATTGTGAAATATCTTTGTTATTATTAACTTTAGGTATAGGGAATGGTTATACAAATCGAACGGTAATTTGATAGCGAATTTGAAAGTGCAAAAATATATATAGCATTCCATTTGATATAAGAAAGTTATTAACGTTTAAAATTTGCCAACTTCACCCTAGATTTTATCAAGTAATTAGTTAGAAATATGGAAAATTTTGACAAGGAATGAATAAAACAATGTTTCAAGGTTACAAAAATACAAACAGCACACCAATAGACCTTCTAACAAAGAAGTTATAGCCTATATTTGTTGAAGACGCAACTGTCAAAATTTTACGAAAAAAATTAATAACTCGAAAACTGTTCATTTTAGGTATAAATAGTAGTATGACAATTTTATTATAAATTACATAAGAAATTCGAAAATCAAAAGATATACAGGGTATTCTTTTTGAAATAACAAAGTTGATATCATTTCCGGCAAAACCGGAAGTGCAATTTTCTTCAAAATAATTTTGAAAAATAGACATAGTCGAATCATATTTGCCCTGGAAATTATATATCGATATCTTCAATGATAAAAAAATTATGGACCGATTACGTAGCTCTGGGTCACCCTGTATATATGTATATATATATATATATATATATATATATATATATATATATATATATATATATATATATATATATATATATATATATATATATATATATATATATATATATATATATATATATATTTGAGTTTTGGTTTGGCAGTGCAGGTAGGAATAAGTATAGAAAAATAAAATTACTTATAATAATACTATAACGATACACATTACGGGGAGGTTTCTCCTTCTTCGGTAAACAACTCAAATCCTTTCAATCTGTATAAAGTAAAATAATTTTTAAAAAAGGTATTTTACATGAGATTTCTCTTTCATTACGTCGTCAGTTTATGTCATTGTCAGCTTGTGTGCTGCGTTCCGTTCTATGTTTCTTCTTCTTTTTCTCTTGCTCTTGCATATCAAATTTCAGAAATGGAAAAAAGATATATACATAATATATATATATATATATATATATATATATATATATATATATATATATATATATATATATATATATTATATATATATATATATATATGTATATATTATATATATATATATATATATATATATATATATATATATATTATATATATATATATATATATATATATATATATATATATATATATATATATATATATATATTTTTATATATATATATATATATATATATATATATATATATATATATATATATATATATATATATATATAAACTGAAAAGCGGAGTACTAGTCGTAGAGAATAATATATTGTTTCATTAGAAGTAAAAGTATACTTTTTGTGGCGAGACTAAATTTTAGTCGAGCCACAAAAAGTGCTTTTCTCCTAACAAACATGGGATTTTTTTCGCAAACCGTGTTCAAACGATAGAATTGCAATGATATTTTTAAAAAGGATTAGATGTTAAGAAACATAAAACTAGATTACTTTGCTTACTAATTTAGATATGTAGATGTCAAGGCAACACAAATTTGACAATTCAACAAATTAATTGTCAGAAATATTTAAAGTCACTTATCTACGCATTAGAGGACTAAGCGTTTTTGGTAAGTACCCAAGTATTAAGAATGACTTGTTTTAAAATATATAAAATTTTTCTTACAGATTACATTAGGTATGTGTACTTTTTTGTACGCTCACGGCCGGACAAAAAGTAAAAACAAAAGGACGTCTGTGGAATCAAACTTCAACATTGAGAACTGAGGTTAAAAAAGTCGTCATTTTTTGACGTTTGCGGAAAAACAATATTATATTAGGTTAAGGGTATTCCGAGTATGAGGCCACTTGCAACCATCACATTGTTTTTGACTGTTATGTTGAGATTGTCACATGGCTTTGGCATATCAATAAATTTTTTCGTTTTGTTTATTGTCCAATTTTATCTTTCGTCATTAATAAATTCAATAGTTGTAAAGAAAATGACGTTTTCACACGTTTACACAATGTTCACGTCTTCTATAAAATATTAAATATTGTCCTCCTGTCATGTCAAATTCAATGCCATGTCAATTTTTCGATTTTCAGCGTTGTGTCGTTCTTCTTCTTACATTAGTTGTCCTATTATTAGAGTCACGTAAACCTTACTCAACTGTTTGATGTCTTTTTCATCGTTAACTAATTTGTTCGTGTTCCGATGTATGTGAATAATAATAATAATTATAGTAATAATGATATTGAGTGATAAATACACGATGATATAAAGAGAACATAATGAAAGTGGACACCTCAACAACTTGCAGAGCATGCCATAGTCAGCAGGAAACTCTTATGCGCATCCTGTCTGCTTGCAGAGTCCATGCTCCATCAGAATATATAGAAAAACATAATGGGGCGCTCCGAATTCTCTAATTCCATCTGAGAACAGTTTATGGTATAGACAAAGAACCAGTGCTACCATATGTTCCACTAGAAATTGAAGCGGTTGTTGAGAACGATAGAGCTCGCATATACTGGAACTATGCTTTTCCAACAACTCGGAAGATCCACGCAATGAAGCCAGATATAGTCCTACTGGACAAAGAGCTCAGAGAATTGTTTGTTGTCGAGTTTTCGTCCCCTGCCGAAATGTGGTGATGAAGGAAGAACAGAAAAGGGAAAAATACAGAGATTTTATGTTCGAACTGAGGACACTATACCCAGGGCATAAAGTTAGGAGAGTCGTACTAATCATAGGTTGTCTGGGCGGATGAGAGCTAACTATGTGACAGAAATGAAAATTATTCTGGCATGCAGATCTCTGGCCGATATATTGACGCGCAGAATGCAGAAAGCAGTGTTGCTCCGATCACTTCGAGTCATCAGGTCCCATGAACTATAAAGGCCGCTTGCAGCTCATCTCTTTTGTTAAGGGACGCTGTAAGGGCAGGATGAAGAACTACTCCAAGGAATGTGTGAGAGGTTTTTTAGTGAGTAACCAGTAACATCCAGAGTCTCACACACACCTTGAGAATGCGTGCGGGATACTCTCAGGGTAGTCTATGAAAGATTTTTCTTCTCACACGGACGTAAAAAAAAATTATAATATAATAATAAAGGACTTTATTACGCATAATTAGCAAAATTAACATTACGTTATTACCCAATACTCTAGGCGAGTTTCAGTTCAACCAGAAAAAGCTACATCTAATGTATCAATTGTCCGGCTGTCTGTTCAGCTACCCTAATCATCTCCAGAAGTTCTCTTTGTTTTTCTTCTGTCGTCAGTATCTTTGTAAAATCTTAATCAAGCTCATGATTAGTTGACCAGTTTCTTTAGTAGAATATTAACCTGAAAATATCCAATATAAATATATATATATATATATATATATATATATATATATATATATATATATATATATTTGCATAGACCTATATATGTATATAATAACATTCATATACAAAAATTTGTTAACAAGGTGCAAGAAGATGATCCCCTTTGTCATTTTTTTCGAGCATTTATTCATTTCCTGTAAACATTTTAAAATTTAGTCTTTTTCCATGCTATACGGACAGAAGCCTCTACTTTCAAAATTCTATAACAGAAGCTATGTTTGAATTCCATGAAATATTAAATTTTTGTTGTATTGTTGAAAGATTCTGATATGAAAACAATATGTGAGAGTAATACTATCTTATCAATGAAGCCATTAAACACAATATCTAATTGTGTTATCCATTCGTAGGTACTATTATAAGAATATTGTGTCGACTTAAAATTATCCATAATTATGTGTTATGATTTATTCAACTATAAAAAAAATTTTATTCACATAACAATTTTGAAACTAGAATTTCCTGATATAATCCCCATGGTAATTTATGGCACCTCCTTTCACACCATAGTCGCAAACTCTAGAAAATTTCATTAAATAAATACATTTCATTTAATTTCAACAGTTTCACTAAAGTCCGCCGAATTTGTGAGATTGAATTCGCGCATATCACTTGGTGAAACATCATAGAGAATAAAGTTAAAACTTTAAAATAAAACACACTTGGCTCAGGTTTCACCATATAAAAATATAAAGATACTGTATTTAGCAGTAAAGTATAGTCATTATCAAGACTGACTACAGGAGAGTATTACATCTTATTTCATAAAACAGACAAAGGTGATACCTGATTTTCAATTTGCTCGTTCACAAGGGGTAATTTACTATTATGGGCAACTTATTTCGAGAATATCAAGCAAACTATTAATGAAGAACAAAAATACTTCCCAATAAATTATGTGCCGAATTTGAGTAGCAATTTTTGTGACAGACTATCGAAAAATAATGTTTCATTGATTTGTACAAATAAAAGAAACTTGAAGTCATTCTTGGTCAATAATAAAGAAAAATCTGACATCGGAGAAAACAGTGATGTTTACAAAATATTTCGCGACGAATGTTCTGCTTTCTATATTGGACAAACAGCCCAAGTAACATCAATGCTCTTATTCCGATCTTCAAGATCGCTTTAAAACTATACAATAAAATTTCGAATAAAATCAAGTGATCTTCAAGACATCCCTGAGACCATCATAAAGCAGCTTCTAGCCAAAAAGGGCCCATCCTAAAAATGCCTTCAAGACTAAATTTCAAAACTGTATTAAAACCATTAAGTTTTAATTTTATATTCTTAAAGGGTTCTTCAAGGCAACTTCAAATACATAAATTAAAACTTATTATCTGACATTTTGCTCTCAAAATGTATTCAACGCGGACTATATTAACTTAAAAATAATTAATGAATCCTAAAAGAGTTTTATTTTGTTTACTAACACTCGACAACTTTTGAGTTCGTATAGTGGCCGGCAGAGTAGTAATATTTTAAACCGCATACGTATGCTAAGCATATCATAAAATAATATTCGAAAGCAACCTATTATGGTGAAAAAATTCACCAACGAATGGCACTTTTCTGATAAAAAGTAATAAAATACTTCAACATAACTCGAGCGCCACTCATTTAATGTATTTTTCCCATATTTGAAAAATACTGAAAAAAATATCATCAAATTTATTTTGCATCTAAGGATCTAAATGCATTTTTTTAATCAAATGGCATATTTCGACATACCGTTCTTCAGTTCTTTAAGAAGATACAAGAGCAATTATTTGAATAATAATATTATTTTTCGTTTACTATTGAAAAAGTCCAAAATGGCGGAGTCTTTATTGCAGTTAAACATGGCGTGATCTTGATTAAAACTAATTGTTCATTTATTAAATATTTCAAATCTCACAAGATTTGAAACAGCGTTTTATTTAACACTATAAATCCAATCACTCCACAGGAGTCTGTTTACGTTTCCTCTCAAAACCAATATGCTTTAATATGTTCAAATTGTGACCTTATTGATTTAAAGTGGTCTTGCGCTAAAATGGAATCCTAAACCTAACAAAAAAAAATTTTTCGCGGATCTTGCTCAAGAATAGTTTTGGAAATCCGTTGGTTATTAATGAGTTTGTGTATTATTGTTTAAACAGTGCCTTGGCTCATGTTGAAAGGATTGCCAATTCTCTAAGCTCTTCGCAGAAAAGCAGATTTTTTATGAGTTTCATTGTCGTTTTGAAATTCATTTTGAATTTGATCGTCCTTTTCGTAGATTTCTTCCTGTAATTCCAGGCATTGCTTTCATAATTCGAACGGATTGAAAGATGAAGTGAAAGGACACTTTTTATAAGAACGCTGGTTTCAATTGCACTATGGTTTTCGTGCACTGGTTGAAAAGAGCTTCTCTCAGTTATATCTATATCCCCCCCACTTTCATCTGAATGCGGAGGGGATATTTAATTAGTTTTAGTGAAGTCGTCCAAAGACCAAAAGGTATTTCTTTTAACCAAATTGACTAAATTAAAACCTTTAAACTTAATAATACTCTTAATGTACTCATTAAAAGGTAAAAATTATGTTTTTGGATTTAATGTGGTATTATATTGAATGTAATGTCTTAGGATAAAATAGTGTTCCTAATGGGTTTTAAAGAATACAGCAAGGGTTCTCCATAAAACTGCATTGAAACTATTATTCCCAGAACGGATTGTTTTAAAACCAACTTGCTATTCCATTCTCAATAATAGCAAATTAGTTTTAAAATAGCCAATGTTAAGAGTAACATAAAACCAGTATAAGATCAATAGGACATTAAGAGCCAATAGCCTTTTTATTTTGATTTAAAGAGTTCATTAAATTCTTTGTTAAAGGAAAAGTGGTCTTTAAGAACTTTTAGTTTATCTCAAGGTTACTTTAAATCCTATGCCGATTTATTGAACATATTAAAGCATTTTTAAAACCTAAATAAATAGAAACTGTCTTCAAATTGTTACTTGGGAGTTAAATATAAACATTCGTGTTGAAGAACATAAAAAGTCAATTTTACAAAATAAAAATACCACTGGCTTCTCTAAATATTGTATAAAGTTTAATCATTTCCTGGATTTCAATAAAACCCAATTGTTGCATTCGGGTGACAAAGGAAAGCGCCTTGAAATTCTCGAAATGAGTTCTGCCCATAACAGTAAATTACCCCTTGTGACCGAACAAATTGATTTTCAGGTATCACCTTTACTTTTGTCTGTTTTATAAAACAATATGTAATACTCTCCTGTAGTTAATCTTGATGATGAGTTCATAACTCGAAACATATCGACTATTCTTTACTGCTAAATACAGTATCTAAAGGTTTTTATATAGTGAAACTTATATCAGTGTTTTCTTTTAAAGTTAAAACTTTATTGAGATTTATATAATTATTCTTAAAATTAATTTGTGGTGATATGAGGGCGAAACTCCAGATTAGCTGTTATATTTTTCCATTTTTTGATTCGCAAATGGATGACATTCCTTCTCACTTACGGCAATCAAGATACTTCGCTCTCATCAACCGACAACATACTTCGTTCCTTATCAAAATTCCCCTCAAACTACCACCGATTATCCGTTCGATGAAAAAGAGCGAAAACCGGAGCAGTCTTTATAATAAAAGACATTGTCGTATGAGAAATCGTAGAATCGAGAGTGCCTTGGCTATCGGCGCGCGGCGGGCGCACAGAGCATATAAATATATCGATGATAATCCGGTGCCGCCTTTGATGTCACGGCCGACAAAAATGCTCCTCCCAGAACTACTAATATTGGCATTTGATTCCGACAAACGTGCTTGCTGTTCAGTATTCTCCCAGGATTATTCGGGCAGGTCAGGGCTTACGTGATGTAAAGTTGGTTGTCGAGCTTGACTTTTTAACCTGTTGAGATCTACACAGTTTATAGAGATCAAAAAATGTGAGGTTATTTCATTCTTGAAGTCATTCTTAACTGTTCAACATTCCAAGCGTACAGCTAGCCGCTATCGTGGGTCACAAAATAAATTTTTATTTTCAAGGGTAGTTGAGTAAAAGTTTTGATACGTAATCAATTCATGAAAAATATACTACTTGACCAAAGTTCATTGCATATATCACATGAAGTGTACAAGGAAAATTTTTCAGTAATTTAAAAATTATTAAACAATTTTCCAAAAGAGTTGGTTATATGTATTCCGCGACTCAAACTCTACATTCACAATGCAACAGTGAATTATAGAAAACGTCAAGTCACTCCGACTCAGAATCTAGATCTCTTCAGAGCAGCTCATTTGACTCGGGGTGAATTAGCATATTTTTAGCGGTTCTCCCATACAAATCTCGTCCGAACAACTATAACAAACAATAGCGCCCCGCAAAACAAAAAAAAAACAATTCACTGTTTAGATCGAAATTGTAGAACTCCCTCGCGTAGAATAGACCAGCTCCCATGAAAACTTATTTGATAATTGTTAAATTATTGAAGAATTTTTCCTTGTTTTGATAAATGCCTACTATCCAAAATAAGTTGAGAAATGTATTTGATGAATCAATTGCAGCTAAGTAGTGTTGATTGCTATTTCGCTGCCCTCTTGGTGAAAAATGGTTCAATATTCGATGAATCAGGAAAAAAAACACACAGCAGAAGTTTCACAATAAATTGAAAATTTGAAATTTATTAAAGTTTACATTTGAATATTTCTGGTTTTATGCTCATTATCAAAAGATGAAAACTGGTTACAATTTACTAGATGTAGTATTTATAACAGACTGCATGGCTACATGCAACTATCAAATTATTATCACAAAATAACGGTCATCAAGAATTACCAATTAACAAGCATATCAACAAAAAACAGAAAAAACTATTAGGTACTCAATAACATCAAAATGTTGGAGATCGCTACAATATGACGTCAAGTAAAGAAACATTATGTTTAAAGTGTAGCATAAATCAAGTAAGTAGTTCCCTACGTGACTTAAATTTATTAAATCAATTGTAACTAGTAATATCGTCTCTAATAACCCAAGAGGTCATCAACCTCTTGGGTTATTAGAAGATTTTTTTTTATATTACAAACTTCTGATCACTTTAAGTTTGTAATATAAAAAAAAATCTTTCCAAATCTGATGACCAAGAAAGATCCAAAATTTCACAGCATTAATTATTCTCCAAACATTAGTGATAAAGTTTGTAACAGATTAGCTAAACAATACAATAAGTACAATCAGAAAAACAGTGGGTCCATGTTCAGTCAATAATCAGAAAAAATGAAGGACACCCTACTGCATAGCACTAGGAACGATAAAACCCCTAGGCGCATGTGCATGTCGTCAATATTTTTTGAATGTACCTATTATATAAATTAAACATAACAATGAAAGTCGATATTACGAATGAAATGAAGGAAAATTGCAATAAATGTATTAATAAGTTGATATTACGAATAAAATTCGTGAAAATTTAGCAAAAAAATTCATTGTTTGACTGTCGAATTTGAATATCCTATCCCGACTCATTTTGCTGCAAATTATGAATCAAATTGATAAGATATCTCTATGGATGGAAAGCAGACACATACGCAGAATCAAGCTTAAGCTATCAACGTCGCTTGGTTACCGTGGCACACAGAGCACTTCGACGCATGTTTTGTAGGACTTCGTACATATCGACCTTGGCGCATGCGCATGTCGTTATGCCTATCTAAAAAACGCTATAATTTTTTATTCTTCGTTGGTAAAAATTGGGAGTTCAATTTCCCTAATGAAATCAAATGTGTTTTATCGATATCCGTTGGAATTTTTAAAATCGGGCCAGTTACCAACTTTTTGTCGTGAGACTATAACCCCTTTAGCTTCGCCTAGGGGTAAAAATGGCATACTCAACTCGGCAAGTTTGTCGACGAAGAAATGTATGTTCTTCAAATATGGAAATATACAAACAATGTAAAGATAATGAATGATTCAAATTTACATCACTAAATTGCTGTAATTGTGAAAAATGAACTTATTGGAATTTGAAGTAGTGATAACAGAATCTAAATGAAGTTTCTTTCGTCAGATATTCAACAAAAAAGACGAGAGGTATCATGGGATCTGGGTTTCGTTTGGTATATGTTATATATCAAATTGCAGCCATAATGAAATAAATTAACAATGTTTATGAATTATTAAATTTTAAAAAATTAATGAAGGAATAGTGATAAAATTGAAGTATATAATTTTGTTGAAAAGCTATAAAAATAGTCAATTAATCTCCTACACAATATTTCCATGTTTTACATTATTGAGAAAACTTGAAAAGCAACATAATTATGATGTTTGTAATCAAGAACTCTCATAATATGAAAGACCCAGAGTTCAATTACAAGACAGATTACTAGGATTACCTTCCAGCATAGTCGTAGCCAGGAAATATTTCTGTTGCAGAAGAAAAGAAATATTTTTGTACTGTACCAAATATGTCCTTGAAATCTTAGTTAAAATTGTTACAGAATTTCATCATTATCATTCTGAAAACATTTTGGAGTTAGCGTAATTATTATATATCTATAATTATTATCGATTTCTACATTCAAATGTTTATAAAAATGTCAAAATGACACAAATAATCCATTGAGTTTTCATTAAATTCATAGGTTAATTAGTGAATACCTATTCAATTAGACTATTATTTAGAATTTTTATTTACGATCAAGCTTTAGTATCCCATGTGAAGAAAGAATATAAGTTTGATGATCTTTATTTGAATAGGTAGTCTATTTCTTTCCAATTCCAGATTTTAAATTCAATAAAACATATTAATAAAAACTTTAAGTAGCATTTTTATTTATTCGAAAGTGGTAAAGAAAATTTATTATTGAAACATATTTATATTGATGTGATCGCTTTCATCAGCATGAACATATTATAATTGGCGCTTGAACATTCATTAGTATCAAAATACATAATATAAAGAAAACTTTACCAAGATTTACCTAACTAAACTTCTCGAAATTATACTCGAAAATTTCCATATGCATATTTCAAATTAATATATCCAAAAATTACCAGCTTTATAGTTCTGCTTTTTTCTATACTCCTACTGATTTGATTGAATATTTTTGTAAGATTATCTTCACCACATACAAATGTTAATCGTACATCTCATGTATAAATCAAAAACTCCAAAAGTTTATTGATAACAAATCAAAATATTCTTCTCGATATAAAAACAAAACATTCAATTCTCGACATTCTACTTATAAAAAGGAAGATGATTTTGTTTATACTGAAGAAATTCGTTGAAAATAGCGAAGAATAGTACAAGCAACATAGAAATGGAAATTTTAGCCACGCTTAAACAACTGGTTTTTATCTAGCATCAATACTGAGAAACTAAAGTTAGAGGGTGCTTATTATATAACTCCATTTACTACGATCTTTTACTTAAAGTTATGAATAAAGTTATAAATGTTCAACATTCTCATTTTTGAAACACAGTTCAGTTATCCCTTCATCAACAATCAATGGTTTTTCGGGTTCAATTTTCCAATAGGAATGTTTATTTGTATTACACATCCGCCACAGTTGCTGAGTAGACATCTTCATGTCAGGAAGTATTCATTCTCTCGAAGGATTTCTGGAGTTTAGGTCTAAACATTGAATTTTTGGTTCCCAATATCTTTGGCGTAGGGCGCTATTGCATTGGACAACAATTAAAAATATGTTAATTCACTCTGAGTCTAGTGAGCTGCACTGAAACGGCGCTATTACATTGGAAAACAATAAATTAGAAATATGTTTATTCACTTCGAGTCAAGAAAGCTGCACTGAAGAGGTTTAATAAGATAGAAACATCTGTTTGGAGGTATTGAGTAGGGGCGACTTGACATTTTCTATAATTCACTGTGGCATTGTGAATGTAGATTTCGCGTGGCGGAGTACATATAACCAGATCTCTTGGAAGATTGTTTGAAAATTTTCCATAAGAGTACCTGGAAGAGTTCGAAAAAATTATGCCCAAATAAAGAAACCCATTGTCTGAAACCTACTTCAGCTGACTTACGTGCTCGAAGAATTAAAAAAAATGATACTTTCGCGTAAAATCCATAAAATATAGTTGTTCTTAAAGTCCCCTAATAATACCAGAAAAACGAAGCAGGTGTCACTGATTTGAGGTTATGCAACGTCTCTTCATTGTCGTTGCCATGGCTGATAATCATTGTTTCACCTGTTTCCTGTTCGAAATTATAAATATTTGAGGATAACGATTGTTTAATTGCAGTTGGAGTTTTCAAGAACAGCAATCAATCTATTGGAATCGTTTAGATGGAATCGAGATAAGGTTGTAAGTCCTCGTCAATTTGGGTAATTTCCAACACCGCTAGGTTGAATTATGTTATAATTTAAATAATTTTCAAGCCTAGTTATATTTGAATTAAATGCAAAAGGATGTGACAGAGTTTTCAATAGTTTTATCTTAGTGAGAAGAAAAACGATCAATAAAATAAATTATTCTCAAATTGTCGTTGAATGAAGTTTATAAAATTATAACAATACATTAAGGGGCATCCAATAATTACGTCGTTTGAGAATTTTGACTATTTCTCGACCACCTCTTTCCCTTGATGAGATGTGAGATTTTGCTCTACGCCCTTTCCCTCCCCGAATTTCACGTGAGAATTTTTAAAATGCATATTTTTTATGTAAATAAGTTAATCTGTGCTCGATTCCATTAGATTTATTAAAAGAAACAATTCTCTTATAATTTTTTCTATTCAAGACCAGTTAAGACTATTCTTCAAGATTTTCAACGACGTAGCATAGAATCACAATGAGATTTAACAATAAAATACTCAAATAGAAACTTCTAAAATTTGTAAAAAAATATTTTACGCTAATTCAATCCACGCAGACTCATGTATGATCTCAAGAGTGACTACTACTCTAACACTTTTTATTCCGGCATAACTTCAATCGAAAATTCTTTCAGTTCAAGTAAATTAGTAATATTCGAGAAAAATGTGGATATATAAAATTAATAATAAAACAATTATTGTAATAAGCCTTACAGATTATTTTTTTGATTATAAATGGTTATGGCTTCATTTTTTGATGAATAATCTTCACATCGTACCGTATATGAAAAAGAAATACTTATTCACTTTTAAAAATATATATTTACTGTTGATAAATATTTATTAATAGTTAACGAATAATGTGAGAAAATTACTTGTTCATATTTAATGAATAAATAAATTATTTCCAAACCAATAAATTTATTTAAAGTTAACATTGTTTACTTAATTTAACCTAGTTTTCTGGCAATTTTATATCAAATATGTTCGGATTAAGGTAGAAATTAATATCTTCTACATACATGACTGACGATACCCAATAAAAATCAATATGAGCCACATTGAAAAGTAATAAAATTAAGAGATCTCGTATTGCTGTTGAGTATTTTGAATCGTTTGAGATATTTGTACGAAGTGCATTTAAGTTCATGTGGTTCTGATATTCTCGTAAATTCTGTCACACACACACACACACACACACACACATATACAGGGTGATTCATTAATAAGTGTAAATATTTTAAAGGGAAAATTTTGAGCTCAAATTATGGAGATCTAACCCAATTTGCTCATACAAAATATTTCTCCTTACTGATTTACAGAGTGTTTTATTTAGATTATTAAAAATGAATTTTCTTCATTACTTGAATGCTGCTCTATATTTCTTTATGATATTTAGCAGTAAGTTGAAGTATTCTGGGACAAATCAAAAAATAGTAAAGAAGACTTTCTCGCTATCACCAGTGGCGTACGGCAGGGGCACGGGAAGAGTTCTTGTTTCCTAAATTCTACGCCACTGGCAGAATTGTCATTTTATTATAATTTTTCGATTCTCCAATATTTTCTCTGTAAATAAGGCACTCTTGTTTCGTAATGCTAGAGCCACTAATTTTCGAGATATTCAACATTGAACATATGGCTGCACAATTCTTTTAATTTTTATGTACGAGTCTGTCGGTGTTTTTTTGTCATACGATGGCATGTATTACGTAAAATAAACATTATTAGGTATTTTTTTCAATTTATAATAATATTAAAAATAACAATTTAAAACAGAACAACTACAAAAATATTCCAAACGATAAATACTTGCCAGGAACTATGGCAGCAAATTGTAAATTCCCCTAATTTTATTGGGAATCAGCCAAACATATTTTTTAAAGTTAGAAGATCGTTTAGCGAAAGAATGGATAATCTCATTGAGGTTAACGGAGGTCACATTGAACATTTGTTGTAAATTGTTTTTAAGTTTTGTTCATAAATTTGATATTCTTCCAAAAATTGTAAGAAGATCTTAATAATTAAGTATTTATTCTGACTTTCTTATGTAGCGCTGGATATTTTTGTAGTTGTATTAAATTGTTTGTTAAAATTATTATAAATTGAAACAAAATACCTAATTATGATTATTTTAAGTAATACATCCAATCGTATGACAAAAAACACCGACATGACTCTTACATAAAAATCAAAAGAATTGTGCAGCCATATGTTCAACGTTAAATATCTCGAAAAATAGTGGCTCTAACGTTACGAAACAAGAGTGCCTTATTTACAGAGAAAATATTGGAGAATCGAAAAATTTTACTAAACTGAAGTAATTCTGCCAGTGGCGTAGAATTTAGGAAACAAGAACTCTTCCCGTGCCCCTGCCGTACGCCACTGGTGATAGCGAGAAAGTCTTATTTACTATAAGTTGATGTGTCCCAAACTATTTTAACTTACTGCCAAATATCATAAAGAAATATCAAGCAGCATTCGAGTAATGAACAAATTTCATTTTTAATAATCTAAATAAAACACCCTGTAAATCAGTAAGGAAAAATATTTTGTATAAGCAAATTTGGTTAGATCTTCATCTTTTGAGCTCAAAGTTTTTCCGTTGATATATATATATATATATATATATATATATATATATATATATATATATTCATTCGAATTGTTGTTGCCTGTGAACTATTTCTAATCTTTTGATAATTATTAGCAATAACAGGCTTGCTGAATCTCAAAAAACTCGATTTTATTAAAAAGTTGACGTTTCGCCACGACATTCGTGGCTTTATCAAAACTTTTGAAAAAATTGAAGTTTCTTCGACATTTATTGATTTGAAAAAATAGAAAAAGACTACTATGTCTTACTAAAAATTTTTTCGGCTGTGGCCGTTCTTTGTTATTTATTACGTGCTATTCAGTCCAATATTAACATACAAATCTGTTATTATTAGATGGTAAGGGAAACCACAGAAACCTTTACCCACGTAATGTTCGAAATAGGTTCAAATTATTTTGATTTTGAAAAGTCAAAGAATAGGGTACTATTTTTCCTGTTTTCAAAAATTTCTCATTGCGGCTGTGGCCGTCTTCAGTTATTAATTACGTGCTATTTAGTCCAATATCAACAGACAGGTCCGTTGATATTAGATGGGAAGGGAACCACAGAAACCTTCACCCACGTAATGTACAAAACAGGTTTAAAATATTTGATTGTTGTCTTTAAAAAGACATTACTTGTAATTTTGGAGATCACATGTTATAAACTATACTTTCTTTTTAGAAAAATTGAAAATTCTAGATGTTTAGATTTTGTCTAAGAAGATGAGTTGTTATGGTTAGAGTTTGTTTGTTTTGATTTATGTTGTTTCTTCGAAAAATTAAAGAATTAAATCTGCGTATATTGAACTCAAATGTTTGATATCTGTTCTATCATTTACGACTTTATTTAAATTTTTTTGAATATGTAACATTTCTAAATTTTCTCTGCGTTTTTGATCTTTTTCTATTTCTAAAATTTTCGTGCTTTTGAAGTTGAAAGTATGATTCTCATTGTTTTTATGTTTTATTAGTGTTGTGGTTTGTGTTCTGGTATATTTGTGTGCTTTTAGTCTTTCTTCTAAATTTTGAAAAGTTTGTCCTATATATGATTTATTACAATTATTACAGGGTATACTATAAACAACATGAGATTTTTGCAGAAGAGGTTTTTACTTTTTAATTTAGAATATATTTGTTTTATTTGATTTTGTGCGGTGTGGGCTACTTTAATATCGTGTGGATTTAATATTTTTGAAATTTTATTACTTAAATCAGGAATATATGGGAGAGGAATATATTTTTTGTTAATATTTTTTGTTTTGATGTTTCTAATGTGTTGTAAAGTTTATGAATTCTATTTTTAGTGATTTTATGTATAAGTATTATTGGGTAATCGTTTTTCATGAGTAATTTATGGACATCTTGTAATGTTTCATGTCCGTGTGTAGGTGAAGTAAGTTTAAGTGCTTTGTCTATATATCCGATTATTAAACTCTTTTTTTGTGGCAAATGATATGAACCTACTGTTGTAGTTCAATGTTCTTTGTGAAAAAATTTCTTTTCTATGCCATTTTGTGACAATTTCATTATTTTTGTGTATGAGAGTAATATCAAGAAAATTTAATGTATTGTTTGTTTCTTTTACTAGAGTAAATTGTAATTTTCTATTAAAGTCGTTGAATTTTTTGAGAATATCATCAATAAAATCTTCTGATGTTATTATAAGGCAATCATCAACATACCTTTTGAAAGTTATAATTCGTTCATTCGAATTATTTAATACATTTTCTTCTAAATATTCTAAAACTAATTGAGCTATAACACTGGAAATAGGACTTCCCATTGCTACACCATCAATTTGTTGGTAGAAGTTATTTTCATATTGAAAATAGTTTGTACCAAGTGCAAATTGAATTGCTTCTATAAAATCGGTTTTAGGAATATTTCTATAATTTTTGATAATATTCCATTTGTCATTAATTATTATTGGAACCAAAGAATTTGGAATATTGGTATGAAGAGAAACAACAACTAATGAGAAAAATTTGTAATTGTTAGGTATTTTCAAAGTTTTAAGATGGTCTACTAGATCGAGAGAATTTTTGATATGATAAGGATTTTGATTTACTATATTTTTTAATATTGAAGATAAAAATTTAGAAAGATTATATAGGGGTGATGTGAAATATAAGAGACAATAGGTCTTAATGGTATGTTTTCTTTATGTATTTTAGGCAGACCATAAAATTTAGGTGAAAGGCTGTTGTGTCAAAATCAATTCTTTCGATGTTTGTGGAGAAATGAAATTTTTTTGTTGCCATGTTTTTTTTAAAACCCAGGGCTGATTGTTGTTTGTTTGTTTCTGACGCTATTTTTATGTTCTTGTATATCTGGCCGATATTTTTCTGTTCGTTTGTCCTATGTATGTTTGGCCGCAGTCTGCACACACGGTATGCATGTGTAGACGCCGTGGTTTTCTAATCGATTTTATCTTTCGGGTTTCCCAAGTATATTGGTATTGTTTTTTGGGGGTTTAAATATTGGTGTTTTATGTTATTTTTCCTCAAGACTCTTCCAATTTTATCTGTAATTCCTTTTACGTATGGAAGTACTGCTTTTTGTCTGTATTCTTCGGCGTTGTTTTTTGATGTTTTTATTGGATTTTCTGTTTTTTGATGGCCTTTTTGATGTCGGTGTATGTATATCCATTTTGTCGTAAGGCGGATGTGATCTGATCGATTTCTTTGTTCTCTTGTTTCTGGTTCTGTTAGTCGAAAAAGATCGAGAAATTAATGAGTTTTACTACTGACTGTTTTTGTGAAGGATGGTGGTGGGATTGAGCGTTCAGCGTATCTGTTAGTGTGTGTTGGTTTGCGATATACACTGAGCCCAAAGTACCGTTCAGATTTCTCTTGTCAGGAGTAAGTCCAGAAAAGGCAGTTTTCTATTTTGTTTCAATTTCTAAAGTAAACTGGATTTTTTTGGTGTATACTGTTGAGATACTGTAGAAAAATTCTCTAGATCTTTCCGAGAGTGTGGCCAGATTAAGAAAATATCATCAAGCATAGCGTTTTCCAAAATTTTTGGTTTCAGGGAGCATTTTTGTAGAGCCTCTTTTTCGAAATATATCATAAAAAGATTAGCTATGACTGGTGAAAGCGAGGATCCCATGGCGTGCGCCGTCTGTTTGCTTGTAAATTTTATCGTTAAACATGAAATAAGTGTTTTTCAGACAGTGTTCCGCGAGGCCGATGACGTAATCTGGAAAACGCTCATTACTGGAAATTTTGTTTAGGGCTTCCTCAACGGGTATTACTCGGGTAAAGTGATTTATGTCAAAGCTTTGCTTAAGATGTCATTTTCTTCGAGGTGAATGTCTTTCATCATTCTAGTAGATGTTCAGAGTTTCTCACGAAAGATTGAGCGAGTTTCAACTGTAGGTTGCATAATACCGCTAGGAATTTTTCAAAGTTTTTTGTGTTGGTGATCGGAGAATGCGCTGACTATCGTCGGAGAGGGCCTCAGGTTTATGAATTTTTGGCAGTCCGTTATAGTTCGGGCATCTGCTTGACTTTTCCCTAGGTATTATCGATTTTTCGATTTCTGGCTCTAGTTTAGCGGCTTTTATTTTTGTTTTAGTTGTTTTCTCTAGGTATATTGTTGGGTCTCTATTTGTCAGTTTGTAAGAATCATCTTTGAGGATATCTAACATTTTATTTATGTAGTCCTTGGTTGTCCATCACGACTGTCGCGTTGCCTTTATCAGCTGGTAAGATGGTTATTCCCTGTTCTTCTTTAAGGATAGGAGTGCTTGATGTTCAGCCCGTGTTAAGTTTGGCTCTGGTGTTTTATTTGTTTTTAGTATGCGCGTTACGTCTTGTCTTATTTGTTTCAGCGTTTTCTTCTGGGATATGGCCTAGGGCTGCTTCACATTCGAGATGATGTCTTCTACAGGAACAATTTTAGGAAGTTACGGCATAAATTGAAACCTTTAGTTAGGACTGGACTTTTTCATGATCCGATAAATGACTTTGTGAAATGTTATATACTATTTGTTTGTGTCCAAGGTTTTTATCGGGTGTTTTTGTGAAAAGTTGTTGTAGGGCTTCGAATTTCTTTTGATGTTTGGCAGTTTTTAGCTGGGTATCAGATTTCTGTGCGCCAGAAAGATACTTTTTCAATGTCTGGACCATAAGAGGGGATGGTTTGGCTGCTTAGTTTTTAAGTGTAATTTGGTAAGCTTCTGATTCTGCGTTTGCAAGAGTTCTTCGTTTTTCTCGAATTTGTTCTCGAAGTAGGGCTTTTTCTGCAGATTGAAGGATGTTGTTGGTTCTTCTTGTTGAGGTGATATGATAACTTGGTACATTTTGGTTGCAGGTTGTTATCGCGGCATCTTATCAGGAACGTCATATCGCAAAGGAGAGTGGATATTCTTGATCTCAATTTTTCGAAGTGTTTGATATCTTGAAAGGTCTCCTCCCCGTAGAGGTGTAGACTGTTATATCGTATGTTTTCTCGGATGGTGGAATGAATCAGAGAAAGATTCCGGGGTTCAATCCGATTTCGGAAGTTCTGTTGGCGCTGAGAAGCACCGTTTGTTTCACGACGTTTCGCCAAAATCACATTTGGCATTTTCAAGTGCTGCTGTACGTCTGGTGACTCGACGGCAACTACTGTTCGCCTCTGCTTGTAGCTCGGTTTTATTGGCATTGGCTGGTCTCGTTTCCTGATTGGCCGGTTCGCTGCATAGGCCCCGCCCCCTCACTTCTTGACTTGTTGTTTTATGCGTTTTCGTGTTTTTTAAAATTATTTTCCAAGTCAGTGGAATATTTAGAGCATCGTCTCGTTTGTTTAGGTGTCCTGATTTTTCTATTTCTAGAGCTTCTCTTATGGTACGGACCCTGTAGTTTTCTATAGATGCTATTTCTCTTGATCGGTCAAAATCGATTCTGTGGCCTGTTGCTTGATGATGTTGAAACAGGGCTGATGTTGTTTTGTTTGTTTCTGACGCTATTTTTATGTTCTTGTATTCTGGCCGATATTTTTCTGTTCGTTTGTCCTATGTATGTTTGGCCGCAGTCTGCACACGGTATGGCTGTAGACGCCGTGGTTTTCTAATCCGATTTTTTATCTTTCGGGTTTCCAAGTATATTGGCTATTGTTTTTTTTGGGGTTTTAAATATTGGTGTTATGTTATTTTTCCTCAAGACTCTTCCAATTTTATCTGTAATTCCTTTTACGTATGGAAGTACTGCTTTTTGTCTGGATTCTTCGGCGTTGTTTTTTGATGTTTTTATTGGATTTTTTTGTTTTTTGATGGCCTTTTTGATGTCGGTGTATGTATATCCATTTTGTCGTAAGGCGGTTGTGATCTGTTCGATTTCTTGTTCTCTTGTTTCTGGTTCTGTTAGTCGAAAAGATCGAGAAATTAATGAGTTTACTACTGACTGTTTTTGTGAAGGATGGTGGTGGGATTGAGCGTTCAGGTATCTGTTAGTGTGTGTTGGTTTGCGATATACACTGAAGCCCAAAGTACCGTTCAGATTTCTTGTCAGGAGTAAGTCCAGAAAAGGCAGTTTTCTATTTTGTTCAATTTCTAAAGTAAACTGGATTTTTTGGTGTATACTGTTGAGATACTGTAGAAAATTCTCTAGATCTTTCCGAGAGTGTGGCCAGATTAAGAAAATATCATCAACATAGCGTTTCCAAAATTTTGGTTTCAGGGGAGCATTTTGTAGAGCCTCTTTTTCGAAATATATCATAAAAAGATTAGCTATGACTGGTGAAAGCGAGGATCCCATGGGTGCGCCGTCTGTTTGCTTGTAAATTTTATCGTTAAACATGAAATAAGTGTTTTTCAGACAGTGTTCCGCGAGGCCGATGACGTAATCTGGAAAACGCTCATTACTGGAAATTCTGTTTAGGGCTTCCTCAACGGGTATACTCGGGTAAAGTGATTTTATGTCAAAGCTTGCTAAGATGTCATTTTCTTCGAGGTGAATGTCTTTTATCATTCTAGTAAGATGTTCAGAGTTTCTCACGAAAGATTGAGCGAGTTCAACTGTAGGTTGCATAATACCGGCTAGGAATTTTTCAAGTTTTTGTGTTGGTGATCGGAATGCGCTGACTATCGGTCGGAGAGGGGCCTCAGGTTTATGAATTTTTTGGCAGTCCGTATAGTTTCGGGCATCTGATTGACTTTTCCCTAGGTATTATCGATTTTTCGATTTCTGGCTCTAGTCTAGCTGCTTTTATTCATGTCTTAGTTGATTTCTCTCTAGGTATATTGTTGGGTCTCTATTTGTCAGTTTGTAAGAATCATCTTTGAGGATATCTAACATTTTATTTATGTAGTCCTTGGTGTCCATCACGACTGTCGCGTTGCCTTTATCAGCTGGTAAGATGGTTATTTCCCTGTTCTTCTTTAAGGATAGGAGTGCTTGATGTTCAGCCCGTGTTAAGTTTGGCTCTGGTGTTTTATTTGTTTTTAGTATGCGCGTTACGTCTTGTCTTATTTGTTCAGCGTTTTCTTCTGGGATATGGCCTAGGGCTGCTTCCACATTCGAGATGATGTCTTCTACAGGAACAATTTTAGGAGTTACGGCATCATTGAAAACTTTAGTTAGAACTGACTTTTCATGATCCGATAATTGACTTTGTGAAATGTTATATATACTATTTTGTTTGGGTCCAAGGGTTTTATTGGGTGTTTTGTGAAATGTAGTTGTAGGGCTGCGATTTTCATTTGATGTGTGGCAGTTTTTAGCTGGGTATCAGATTCTGTGCGCCAGAAAGAGACTTTTTCAATGTCTGACCTTAAGAGGTGATGGTTTTGGCTGCTTAGTTTTAAGTGTAATTTGTAAGCTTCTGATTCTGCGTTTGCAAGAGTTCTTCGTTTTTTCTCGAATTTGTTCTCGAAGTAGGGCTTTTTCTGCAGATTGAAGGATGTTGTTGGTTCTTCTTGTTTTGAGGTGATATGATTAACTTGGTACATTTTTGGTTGCAGGTTGTTATCGCGGCATCTTATCAGGAACGTCATATCGCAAAGGAGAGTGGATATTCTTTGATCTCAAGTTTTCGAAGTGTTTGATATCTTGAAAGGTCTCCTCCCCGTAGAGGTGTAGACTGTTATATCGTATGTTTTCTCGGATGGTGGAATGAATCAGAGAAAGATTCCGGGGTTCAATCCGATTTCGGAAGTTCTGTTGGCGCTGAGAAGCACCGTTTGTTTCACGACGTTTCGCCAAAATCTCATTTGGCATTTTCAAGTGCTGCTGTACGTCTGGTGACTCGACGGCAACTACTGTTCGCCTCTGCTTGTAGCTCGGTTTTATTGGCATTGGCTGGTCTCGTTTCCTGATTGGCCGGTTCGCTGCATAGGCCCCGCCCCCTCACTTCTTGACTTGTTGTTTTATGCGTTTTCGTGTTTTTTAAAATTATTTTCCAAGTCAGTGGAATATTTAGAGCATCGTCTCGTTTGTTTAGATATCAAACACTTCGAAAAATTGAGATCAAGAATATCCACTCTCCTTTGCGATATGACGTTCCTGATAAGATGCCGCGATAACAACCTGCAACCAAAATGTACCAAGTTATCATATCACCTCAAAACAAGAAGAACCAACAACATCCTTCAATCTGCAGAAAAAGCCCTACTTCGAGAACAAATTCGAGAAAAACGAAGAACTCTTGCAAACGCAGAATCAGAAGCTTACAAATTACACTTAAAACTAAGCAGCCAAATCCATCCCCTCTTATGGTCAGACATTGAAAAAGTATCTTTCTGGCGCACAGAATCTGATACCCAGCTAAAAACTGCCAAACATCAAAAGAAATTCGAAGCCCTACAACAACTTTTCACAAAACACCCGATAAAAACCTTGGACACAAACAAAATAGTATATAACATTTCACAAAGTCATTTATCGGATCATGAAAAGTCAGTCCTAACTAAAGGTTTCAATTATGCCGTAACTCCTAAAAATTGTTCCTGTAGAAGACATCATCTCGAATGTGGAAGCAGCCCTAGGCCATATCCCAGAAGAAAACGCTTAACCAAATAAGACAAGACGTAACGCGCATACTAAAAAAACAAATAAAACACCAGAGCCAACCTTAACACGGGCTGAACATCGAGCACTCCTATCCTTAAAGAAGAACAGGGAAATAACCATCTTACCAGCTGATAAAGGCAACGCGACAGTCGTGATGGACACCAAGGACTACATAAATAAAATGTTAGATATCCTCAAAGATGATTCTTACAAACTGACAAATAGAGACCCAACAATATACCTAGAGAAAAAAACTAAAACAAACATAAAAAGCCGCTAAACTAGAGCCAGAAATCGAAAAATCGATAATACCTAGGGAAAAGTCAAGCAGATGCCCGAAACTATACGGACTGCCAAAAATTCATAAACCTGAGGCCCCTCTCCGACCGATAGTCAGCGCATTCCGATCACCAACACAAAAACTTGAAAAATTCCTAGCCGGTATTATGCAACCTACAGTTGAACTCGCTCAATCTTTCGTGAGAAACTCTGAACATCTTACTAGAATGATAAAAGACATTCACCTCGAAGAAAATGACATCTTAGCAAGCTTTGACATAAAATCACTTTACCCGAGTATACCCGTTGAGGAAGCCCTAAACAAAATTTCCAGTAATGAGCGTTTTCCAGATTACGTCATCGGCCTCGCGGAACACTGTCTGAAAAACACTTATTTCATGTTTAACGATAAAATTTACAAGCAAACAGACGGCGCACCCATGGGATCCTCGCTTTCACCAGTCATAGCTAATCTTTTTATGATATATTTCGAAAAAGAGGCTCTACAAAATGCTCCCCTGAAACCAAAATTTTGGAAACGCTATGTTGATGATATTTTCTTAATCTGGCCACACTCTCGGAAAGATCTAGAGAATTTTCTACAGTATCTCAACAGTATACACCAAAAAATCCAGTTTACTTTAGAAATTGAACAAAATAGAAAACTGCCTTTTCTGGACTTACTCCTGACAAGAAATCTGAACGGTACTTTGGGCTTCAGTGTATATCGCAAACCAACACACACTAACAGATACCTGAACGCTCAATCCCACCACCATCCTTCACAAAAACAGTCAGTAGTAAACTCATTAATTTCTCGATCTTTTCGACTAACAGAACCAGAAACAAGAGAACAAGAAATCGAACAGATCACAACCGCCTTACGACAAAATGGATATACATACACCGACATCAAAAAGGCCATCAAAAAACAAGAAAATCCAATAAAAACATCAAAAAACAACGCCGAAGAATACATGAAAAGAGCAGTACTTCCATACGTAAAAGGAATTACAGATAAAATTGGAAGAGTCTTGAGGAAAAATAACATAACACCAATATTTAAACCCCAAAAAACAATAGCCAATATACTTGGAAACCCGAAAGATAAAATCGGATTAGAAAACCACGGCGTCTACAGCATACCGTGTGCAGACTGCGGCCAAACATACATAGGACAAACGAACAGAAAAATATCGGCCAGAATACAAGAACATAAAAATAGCGTCAGAAACAAACAAACAACATCAGCCCTGTTTCAACATCATCAAGCAACAGGCCACAGAATCGATTTTGACCGATCAAGAGAAATAGCATCTATAGAAAACTACAGGGTCCGTACCATAAGAGAAGCTCTAGAAATAGAAAAATCAGGACACCTAAACAAACGAGACGATGCTCTAAATATTCCACTGACTTGGAAAATAATTTTAAAAAACACGAAAACGCATAAAACAACAAGTCAAGAAGTGAGGGGGCGGGGCCTATGCAGCGAACCGGCCAATCAGGAAACGAGACCAGCCAATGCCAATAAAACCGAGCTACAAGCAGAGGCGAACAGTAGTTGCCGTCGAGTCACCAGACGTACAGCAGCACTTGAAAATGCCAAATGAGATTTTGGCGAAACGTCGTGAAACAAACGGTGCTTCTCAGCGCCAACAGAACTTCCGAAATCGGATTGAACCCCGGAATCTTTCTCTGATTCATTCCACCATCCGAGAAAACATACGATATAACAGTCTACACCTCTACGGGGAGGAGACCTTTCAAGATATCAAACACTTCGAAAAATTGAGATCAAGAATATCCACTCTCCTTTGCGATATGACGTTCCTGATAAGATGCCGCGATAACAACCTGCAACCAAAATGTACCAAGTTATCATATCACCTCAAAACAAGAAGAACCAACAACATCCTTCAATCTGCAGAAAAAGCCCTACTTCGAGAACAAATTCGAGAAAAACGAAGAACTCTTGCAAACGCAGAATCAGAAGCTTACAAATTACACTTAAAACTAAGCAGCCAAATCCATCCCCTCTTATGGTCAGACATTGAAAAAGTATCTTTCTGGCGCACAGAATCTGATACCCAGCTAAAAACTGCCAAACATCAAAAGAAATTCGAAGCCCTACAACAACTTTTCACAAAACACCCGATAAAAACCTTGGACACAAACAAAATAGTATATAACATTTCACAAAGTCATTTATCGGATCATGAAAAGTCAGTCCTAACTAAAGGTTTCAATTATGCCGTAACTCCTAAAATTGTTCCTGTAGAAGACATCATCTCGAATGTGGAAGCAGCCCTAGGCCATATCCCAGAAGAAAACGCTGAACAAATAAGACAAGACGTAACGCGCATACTAAAAACAAATAAAACACCAGAGCCAAACTTAACACGGGCTGAACATCAAGCACTCCTATCCTTAAAGAAGAACAGGGAAATAACCATCTTACCAGCTGATAAAGGCAACGCGACAGTCGTGATGGACACCAAGGACTACATAAATAAAATGTTAGATATCCTCAAAGATGATTCTTACAAACTGACAAATAGAGACCCAACAATATACCTAGAGAAAACAACTAAAACAAAAATAAAAGCCGCTAAACTAGAGCCAGAAATCGAAAAATCGATAATACCTAGGGAAAAGTCAAGCAGATGCCCGAAACTATACGGACTGCCAAAAATTCATAAACCTGAGGCCCCTCTCCGACCGATAGTCAGCGCATTCCGATCACCAACACAAAAACTTGAAAAATTCCTAACCGGTATTATGCAACCTACAGTTGAACTCGCTCAATCTTTCGTGAGAAACTCTGAACATCTTACTAGAATGATAAAAGACATTCACCTCGAAGAAAATGACATCTTAGCAAGCTTTGACATAAAATCACTTTACCCGAGTATACCCGTTGAGGAAGCCCTAAACAAAATTTCCAGTAATGAGCGTTTTCCAGATTACGTCATCGGCCTCGCGGAACACTGTCTGAAAAACACTTATTTCATGTTTAACGATAAAATTTACAAGCAAACAGACGGCGCACCCATGGGATCCTCGCTTTCACCAGTCATAGCTAATCTTTTTATGATATATTTCGAAAAAGAGGCTCTACAAAATGCTCCCCTGAAACCAAAATTTTGGAAACGCTATGTTGATGATATTTTCTTAATCTGGCCACACTCTCGGAAAGATCTAGAGAATTTTCTACAGTATCTCAACAGTATACACCAAAAAATCCAGTTTACTTTAGAAATTGAACAAAATAGAAAACTGCCTTTTCTGGACTTACTCCTGACAAGAAATCTGAACGGTACTTTGGGCTTCAGTGTATATCGCAAACCAACACACACTAACAGATACCTGAACGCTCAATCCCACCACCATCCTTCACAAAAACAGTCAGTAGTAAACTCATTAATTTCTCGATCTTTTCGACTAACAGAACCAGAAACAAGAGAACAAGAAATCGAACAGATCACAACCGCCTTACGACAAAATGGATATACATACACCGACATCAAAAAGGCCATCAAAAAAACAAGAAAATCCAATAAAAACATCAAAAAACAACGCCGAAGAATACAGACAAAAAGCAGTACTTCCATACGTAAAAGGAATTACAGATAAAATTGGAAGAGTCTTGAGGAAAAATAACATAACACCAATATTTAAACCCCAAAAAACAATAGCCAATATACTTGGAAACCCGAAAGATAAAATCGGATTAGAAAACCACGGCGTCTACAGCATACCGTGTGCAGACTGCGGCCAAACATACATAGGACAAACGAACAGAAAAATATCGGCCAGAATACAAGAACATAAAAATAGCGTCAGAAACAAACAAACAACATCAGCCCTGTTTCAACATCATCAAGCAACAGGCCACAGAATCGATTTTGACCGATCAAGAGAAATAGCATCTATAGAAAACTACAGGGTCCGTACCATAAGAGAAGCTCTAGAAATAGAAAAATCAGGACACCTAAACAAACGAGACGATGCTCTAAATATTCCACTGACTTGGAAAATAATTTTAAAAAACACGAAAACGCATAAAACAACAAGTCAAGAAGTGAGGGGGCGGGGCCTATGCAGCGAACCGGCCAATCAGGAAACGAGACCAGCCAATGCCAATAAAACCGAGCTACAAGCAGAGGCGAACAGTAGTTGCCGTCGAGTCACCAGACGTACAGCAGCACTTGAAAATGCCAAATGAGATTTTGGCGAAACGTCGTGAAACAAACGGTGCTTCTCAGCGCCAACAGAACTTCCGAAATCGGATTGAACCCCGGAATCTTTCTCTGATTCATTCCACCATCCGAGAAAACATACGATATAACATATATATATATATACATATATATATTCATATATATATATATATATATATATATATATATATATATATATATATACATATATATATATTTATACATATATATATTTATATATATATATATATATATATGTATATATATATATATATATATATATATATATATATATATATATATATATATATATATATATATATATATATATATATATATATATATATATATATATAATATATATATATATATATTCATATATAATATATATATATATATAATATATATATATATATATATATATATATATATTCATATATAATATATATATATATATATAATATATATATATATATATATATATATATATATATATATATATATATATATATATATATATATATATATACTATGGTAATTTCATTATATTAAATAATTTAAAATATAATTGAATGAAATATGTATAAATATCAATAAACTCAAATGATAGGACATGAAATTTCAAGAATGTAAGAAAAATCATTAGTATGTTGTCAGGAGATGTTATGGTATTGTCAAAATTTGAAATGTTATAAATCAAAATTTTTAATCTAGAAGCCTGATCGAGGCAATTATTATTTGTAAAAGTTTAATGGTATTCACATGGCAATAAGAAAAAACTTGTTTTGTTTCATGTCAGCCATATTGTTATAATAATTTTGATGAGATTCTTTTTAAACAAATATTCTAACAAACAAGATATTGAAGACGGAGGGTTGATAAAATGTTCACCTGAATTTGTGAATAAATTATAAGCAATAATTGACAAAAAGGAAGAAGCAGGAGGAGAACTGAAATTGGAATTCAAAGAAAAAGAAGAAAGAAGTAATCCCAAGAACATAAAACTCGTCAGTGTTTAAACAATAAATTGGCCAATTTTAAAAAATTAACAGAATTGGAAAAAACATTTGTGCACAAAAATTCATATTATAAAAGGTTTATTATATGCAAGGCAGAGTATAGATAAATATAATAATTAGTGTTATTGTTGAGTTTCGAAATTTATTGTTGTATTGGAGAGATGAATTTTTAGTTTTTGAATTATTCGATTGTTATTGTGATAATTTGATATTAAAAAAAATGTACTGTAAATTTTGAGTTCGTTGAAATAATAGATAAAATCAATTTTTTATATAAAATTAGCTAGTGAACCCAACTTGAGAAAGAGTTATTGAAAGATTCAGAAAATTATTGAATTTTTGTCAAAATTAGAGGTCAATTAACGCCCATCGGGCGTTAGGATCTATATAACGCACTTGGTATATAAATAACTATTATAGACCTCCTGTTTTAATATATTTTGATCTGACGTAATGTCAAATTCGTGACTTTTCATGCTCTACAATTCAGCGAAATTTCAATAAAACTTGGGTAATACGTACTGGCAATTATTTTAATATTAAATCCTAACAGAAATGTCGGCAAAGATTAGATATTTTATCTGAATTTCATGCTTATTAACTATAATATAAATCTTGTTTTAATTGATCCGTTTGCCATTCTTCCATTTTCTATGAACCCATTGTTCAAGAGTCGTGATTTATTATTGTCATATTAATGTTCAGTTTTTTATGGAGCTGCCTCGATTATGATAATAGTTTTTGATGAGCTCAAGGAGATTTTATGCATTTGAGTGGTTTCCAAGCTATTATAATTTTCATTATCAATAATGATGTTTGAGTAGATGTATATATTTGTAAGTAAAAATTATATAATCTCTGGATCATAAAATTATTGAAGATATCTTTGTGTCTTTTTATACATGAATTTAATTAGATTTTCGTTAATTATTTTTGATTAGATGTATATACTTCGTTAGTAAAATTAATCTGTAAGTTGTACAATATCCCAAAATTTCTTCTAGAATTTAGTTTATGAATACACAGCTAATTTATATTTATATTAGGAATTAGATCTGATTACATTATTATAGATTTGACGCTTACAGGTAAGGAAGAATTATTACAGGTACCTAAATAGACACGATGAACATATTTCAAGAAGGGCTAATCGAAATGGGTTTCCCAAATTGGTACAATAAAATATTCTTAAAAAAATAGCTAAATATAGCAAAATATATCAAGTTGATCTGGTCGTTCAGCAAGATATCTTTTGCATTATGATTGAGTTTGAAAATTTCCAATGATTCTAAGTAAGTTAGTTTTGTTCCTTTCGGTAATTTGTGCATAATTTGGAAGTTATCTATTTGTGAAAACGGAGGTGGTTTGCACGGCAATGATTTGAAAACGTTGAATCCGTTTTATTTTTCAAAATAGACTGTTGTTGTTCTTTGAATCTTTTCTTGAACGATCGACCGGTCTGACTTATATACCTACCTACACTCCTTTACATACAGGACAAATCAACTTGTAATCTCCTGCACTGTCAAACTTTGAAATATCTTTGACATTGAATGAAAGTTTTGAGTTTTGTCTTAGGTTTGAAAGCAATTTAGTATTACATTTAGGTATGACGTTACCAACTTTTTCTGTAAGAGGACCAAAATGTGTTAAAAATGAGAATATTCCTGATTTTTCTACTTTCGATGAAGGCTATATTCTGTTGTACGCTAATTGACCACAATCCTTCTTTATCATTTTTAGGGTTCCGTAACCAACAGGTAAAAATGGGACCCTATTACTAAGACTCCATTGTCTGTCCGTCCGTCCATCTCTTTCGCTAATTTTGGTAGGAATAATGAAATTCAATATATATATATATATATATATATATATATATATAGCTATATATATATATATATATATATATTTATATATATATATATATATATATATATATATATATATATATATATATATATATATATATATATATATATATATATATATATATTATACGGTGGTGGTTTCGGAATTGTTTTATTCCTTCTTCAGTCACTCTAAAAATGATAGGAAAATGTGTCAAAATTACATAGAATCAACAAAATTATCCACTTACCAAGTATGTGAGGTTGACAATCATAATTAAACATATTATAATTTCGGGTAACAAAACCAAATTAATACTTTTGACATTACTACAACAATTACTTTCTCAAACTTAATGATTTCACAAACAATTTATAACTTTAGGTCAACAAGAATAAAATAATCACTGTATTTAAAAACTGCAAAACGTTAGTCCCTATGATGATGTATGTCATATTATCTGTGGGCTATGGTGTGTGTTGCATCATTTTGAAATTTATCTTCTTTTTATTTTATATTCCGATGTTAATGTACTTATTACGATGAACTAATGGACATATCCTAGTCAACTCGTTGAAAGCAATCTATCTGTTCATTCTCTTGTCTTGTTTTAACTTACGCTCAGTGTTTAAAATGTTCATGTACAACAAACAGATATCCAGAATTTGAGTTTGTTATACATGAACATTTTAAACACTGAGCGTAAGTTAAAACAAGAGAAGAGAATGAACAGATAGATTGCTTGCAACGAGGACTAGGATATCTAAAAATATCTATATTTTTATAGACAATGGAAGTCCAGAATTCCACAAATACAGTGATTATTTTATTCTTGTTGACCTAAAGTTATAAATTGTTTGTGAAATCATTAAGTTTGAGAAAGTAATTGTTGTAGTAATGTCAAAAGTATTAATTTGGTTTTGTTACCCCAAATTATAATATGTTTAATTATGATTGTCAACCTCACATACTTGGTAAGTGGATAATTTTGTTGATTCTATGTAATTTTGACACATTTTGTTATCATTTTTAGAGTGACTGAAGAAGGAATAAAACAATTCCGAAAGCTCTCACCGTATGAAGAGTATTTCTTAAATCAAACAGGCTGCGTTCCCGTTAAAAAAACAATATTCAAATAGATATTTTACAGCTTCTACATAACCCTAAATTATATATATATATATATATATATATCTATATATATATATATATATATATATTTATATATATATTTATATATATATATATATATATATATATATATATATATATATATATATATATATATATATATGTTTACTGGAAACAATGAATAATACAGGTTAATTTCATTGTAGGACCAAAACTTACCAATAGCTTGGCCAATCGAAATAATTGATATTGTGAACGTGAGTTAGAAATGGAAGTGAATTGAGTGCCTATAGTCTAGTAGTTAAGATTGAAATGCTTCAACTGTTTAAAGGATAACATTGTTAAAATATTGGAAAATTAAATTTACTTGGTCTACTATACCTATACTCAGTTCTTGCAAATATAATCAATGATTTCAGGGATACGTCCATAATATTTCCATCTAGAAGTTATCAGAAAGGACTGATTTGCTGGTTATATTACAATATAAGCAAAGATTATTTGAATGTATTAACCCTTTCCGGCCCAAATTATTTTTTTGTGGAACAAATATTATGTATGGTTTGATAATGGTTTATTAGAGATACTCGAAGAAAATGAAACAAAATTCAAGATAAAAAAATACAAGCATTTTCCTGCAGGATGTGGTCACTCCACATAACCAGTAGGAAAATATAACCAAACAATATAACCCATTTTGCGCAATATAACATGAAACAGTTTTTGTCATATTTCAAACACAATTCTACTTTGTACACTGAACATTTCTTACAAATCATAGAACTCATCTGCATGAAGATTTTCTAAATATTCAGTTATTGGGTTCCCAACCCTCCCGGATTGCCCGGATGACTCCGATAATAATGGTCAACCTCCCGACTTCCCGGGGTGACTAATTTCCCCAGTTTTTTTTTAATTATACGCAACTGCGCTCTACTAATCAAACTTCGATTTTTAATGATAATGACTTTTTGGTAAAAAACTGTCAAATATTAGAAGCAGAGTATATATAAATCAAAAATAAATAAATGATTGACATTTTCTTCAATTCCCTTCCTACTAAACTCCTTAAAAAAATTTCCCGGGTTGGTGCTTTAGAAAATTGGCAACTCTATCCAGTAGGTAGGTACTCCAAACTTGCTTCCTCAGAACTAAAATAAGATAACACGATTACGTAAGTGCCCATTGGTCACTTCAGGAGACCCCAACAAAATTAGTAATTTCGAAAGAAAGGAAACATTTACGTTCAATATGTTCATGAAAATGCATAAGTAAGATATAAGTAAATAACTTTGGAGCCATTTTTCCACCATTCATAAATAAAAATAACAAATTCACACAGTTTCAGCAGATCCTCTAAGTAGTGTCCAACTATAGTAAACAAATGCACGTTATACGTGCTTCGACTTATTTCGGTTTGTCTTCGATGAACACGTCAAATTCTGCTATGTTAGACAACCCACAAAGCACACTAGTATACTGAAATAGCCAACGAGCAGTTTTACTCATGACTAACAAACTGTGGTCTTCCTAGCTAACCAGTTGCCCTGAAAGGGTTAAACCCCTTCTCGGTCGTCCCACAAGATATGTGAAGAGAGAGTACGATAAATATGAATCGCTCGACAAGATATGTGAAGAAAGAGTACGATAAATATAAATCTAAACTTAAGAAGAAGTAAATATATTTACCTCAAAAAAGAAAACAAAATCGCATTAACAGTAGAGCGCCATTATTGATAAAGTCTTATGTTCCCTTGATTTTTTTTTATTCTGCATGTGAATGGAGTTTAGGTGTAAAAATCATTCAAAACTCTGTTCCATACACCCTCCATAGAAGACTGAATTTGAGATATGTGGCCGATTATCAATTTACACACCTGTTTCAGTGATTTTAAGAATTTCCGCTTAAGCTCGCTCCTTCCTACTACTTCTTTCCCCAAAAAAATCATAGAAAAGTTCTATGATCTGAACAGAGGTGCCTACCTAGGCAAGAGGAAACTTGGCATCTATGCTAATCATCGCACTTTTTCATAGTTTATTATCATTTCCATCCCAGGTACTTCACGGGATGGAAATATGCCATTTAGTTTAGAAGCACACATTCTTGCCTGTGAATGTTCGCACGTCAAATTTACGTCAATTGTTAGAAACACAATCGGATGAGGTGGATTGCGGCTGATAAGGGAAAAAGAAGGGCCGGATCGCAGCAGCGAGCAGGCGGGCAGAGGCAATCCGTCCAGTTTATGGGCATAATAACATATTCAGGTAGCATTCTAAGTTCCATGAGGACAGGCCCATACATCACACGTATAATTGCACAAACGCCATCGTGGAGAGATCGAAATCGGCGCTCATAAATTTGTGAAATAAATACAGCCCGCGACGACCCCCTTTCCCCACCACTGCGCGCGATGGATGTCCGTCAACCGGGCAAGAGGAAACTGCTTCTTGCGACTATGGTCGCAATTGAATCTATAAGGACATGTTTGATTTCTAAATTGACATTCTTTTTATTTACATTTTCAATTAATTTTGAATTAATAAAAAATTCAATGGCAATATTACAAATAAAAATAATTTCAATTCAGCCATGAAACAGGTTTTTACGTTATCCAACGACGATGAAAATAAATTCAGTATTTTAAGTGGAAAACTAACATCAATTCTTTCCCATTATAATTTCAATATAAATTACCGTACAAACAATTCTTTAGGCCAATTTATATAAAATAATAAATCAAAAACGGATTACCTCTCACAATCGGGTGTCTATAATTATCATGTGGTGATTGCAACAGAATGTATGAAGGTAGAACACATAGAAATTACGGAAAAAAGAATCAAAGAACATTAGCGCTGCTTCGTGAACAATAAGAGAGATCCTAATTTTTCCAATCATTTGCTAGACGAGAATCATTTATTCAATAAAGATTTCCATATTTCACATATAGAGAATAGAAGATTGCAAACTTTTGGGAAGACCTGAAAATTAACAAGTATAAAAATTCTGATCTGTTACTGAACGAACAAATTAACTTGAATTGTTCTCCACTCCTGAATATATTGAATACCAGATATAGTTTGGGCAAGATTTCTGGAAGGATGACCTACCCTCCACCCTAATTTAATTTATTGTTTCATCGTTTTTTCCTTAGGTACTGAAAACTTTATGTTTCATTCTGTCCAAAGAAGCTACCGTGTGGTGAAACGCTGCATCATAGAGACAAATATAATAAAAAAACGTTAAAATCTAACATGTGTTTTTCTAATAATATAATGCAATCTAACTTTTGGCAATTTCAAAATTTTGTTGTTGGTTTTAATGTATTGCCCACAATTGAGTTAGTAGGTTTTAAGAAATGGATATAAAAACCAGATCAAAAATCAATGTAAAATTCTAACTCGACTTTTTCTTCCATTTGAGTTTGATGATTTTCTAGTGAATTGACAATAAATTTCTGCGAAAGTTACATTTTTTAGAGAGAAATACAAATAAATCCTGAATTATTATAGTGGAAAACTACTAAAAACCACAGACAAAGAAATGACACATGAAAGGAATTTTTTATCATTCAATCCAGTATAATCATAATGAAGGATGACAACTACATCAACAATATACACTATGAAGTTCTGAAACTATGTTTATTTTTCACTTATATATTATATGTTTATTTCACCTTGGATACGGTTGCTATAAACACACTCATTATGCCCTAGGCCATTACGCCCGCATTTGCGGGCATAATGGATTTAAAACGCCCGCTTATTGTACTAGGAGAAATGAAGCAAATTTCATTGATTAAATACTTCATAATCCTTATCGTATCCGACTCTGGATTTCTCCGGCAATTAATTATTCGCAGCTTTGGCTGCATTTTCTATGATATCCTTGGGTGAATTCATTTTCATTTTCATTATTTCTATAAGACTACACAAAGAAAGCAGCATGACATTCACTGAATATGATGACAAAAATATTCACAAACGTCAAACTATCAACAAATGACATGCCTACTATGAGAAGGAAAATGGATACAAGCAATGAAACGATTTTAAAATCGCTTTTTCATCATAATATAATATTTTTTTCGTGAAAAATAAAATCTTGTATGCACCGCGTGCGTTACTAGATCCTTATGCCCATAGGGCAACATTCATCCCTCGGGCCAGAGGCCCTCGGGCCGAATGTTTCCCTCAGGGCATAAGGATCTATATAACGCACTTGGTACATAAATAACTATTACATGTATATATACTAGTTTCTAATGTCAGTTTAATTATTCATTTGTTGTGTCATATTGTATGTCTTGAAGAGAAATGTTTTCGTTCGTGGTTGAATTAATGGTAAGTGTGTAATTTTGAATAATTTGCGATGATATTGAAAGTTTTCTTTTATTTGCAATTTTTATAGTTTTGAAAAAGGCTTGGAAGTAAATTTTGAATAATTTCTAAGTGAACATCAATAAACTCTAATACCCTCTAAAACTTCATCTAAGCATATTCCAATAAAAAGAATTGTGAAACTTATTAACCATGTATATATATATATATATATATATATATATATATATATATATATATATATATATATATATATATATATATGACATATCAGCTAAAATGTCTCGAATTACAATGATGTAGGCAATTTTTTAATGATTCAAGGTATTTGATACTGCTTCAATCCATTTTATTGGATCATGACCACAAAGCAAATACCCCACTCCCAATTCATAATGAATTCAACCAAAGAACTTCAAACAGGTATTTCCAATAGATTTTAGTCTTTTTTAATCACGCTAAGCTAGATATAGTTCGCAGATCCATTTGACGAAATATAAGCTAAAGAACGAAAATCATTTTATATATCAAAACATAATATTATTTGAATTCCCTTAGTTAATTCGATTGGTTTCGCTTGTCGATTTAGTATGCAATATGACTGACAGTCACGTGATGGATAATTAGCTGTCGCGAAGTTATTTGGGTGGAATCCTGGATGTGGGAAATCAATCGGCTTTTCTGTTTTTCAGTTCAGGTTAAATAATTTTTTTTTTCTGATTTAAAAAATAATATTTTTGTCGCCTTATTCATAGAGAACTTTAATGAATTTCATAATGAATTAACAAGGGAGGTGTGATTATCTACGTTTTAGATCCGGTTCACTGTTTAGTTTCTCAAATTTATTTCAACCTAAAATATAATAATATAGTACCTCATTTACCTAATAAAAATATTATATATATATATATATATATATATATATATATATATATATATATATATATATATATATATATATATATATATATATATATATATATATATATATATATATATATATATATATATATATATATATATATATATATATATATATATATATATATATACAGGGTCCGGCAGAGAGGACGGACAGTTTTAAAAAAATCATAAAATAGTTAATTTTTACTCAAAAACAAATTTATTGATGGAATCAGGTTTGCAAGGAAATAGCATTTGAGACAGTCAAGTGTGGAAAATCACATCAGGCATGTGGTGGCCGAAAATGAAGAAGTAAGGACCAATGATGCAAGTTTGCGATACAGCTCACGAAACCTTTACTTTTGGGCTATGCAGCGGTCTTTCGTGTAACTGTTGCGGACTTTCATTAGCCCAATAACGGCAATTCTGCTGGTTAACCATGCTGTTTAGGTGAAAGTGGGCTTCGTCACTCATGAACAAAATGAGGTTCTCATTTTGATCGATCAGTGCTTCCATCTCACGTGCGAAGTTCATTCGTTGTGCATAATCTCCGGGCTGTAACTCTTGCACAATGGCCAATTTGTAGGGGTGAAAGCGGAGATCCATACGCAAAATTCGCCTTACCGAACGATCACTGAGGCGAAGTACAGCAGCATGTTTCTGGGCTGATCGAGTCGGACTGCGAAGAAAGGCTTGTCGAAACTTTCAGGAGTTCGAACTGTTCGCGGAGCTCCTCTTGGTCTTCTGTTGATCAGTTCACCACGCCTGCGAAGTGATTCAACCCAACGAAGGATGGTGTTTCGAGAGGGAACAGCTCTATTCCGATGAATGTTGAAGTGGCGACGAAACTCACGCTGTACAACGGTGACCGACTCATTATTACGGACGAAACAATCATAAGCGAAAACGCGGTGCTCCACCGTCCAAGGCTCCATGACGACAACTGGTAAAACAATGCTAGGAACTCACGAGTCAAATGCCACCCTCCCCACCTCTCTCTTAGATGGAGGGGTAGAGTACTACCCATCTCAAAAACGTCCGTCCTCTCTGCCGGACCCTGTATATATATATATATATATATATATATATATATATATATATATATATATATATATATATATATATATATATATATATATATATATATATATATATATATATATATATATATATATATATATATATATATATATATATATATACCTCTTTATATCTATGATAAAAAAATTTTATTCTCGACCATTCATCAATGTTCTGCAGGGAAGGTCTAATAAATCTTCAAACAAGCTCATTCTGTATTCAAATGCAAATTTTCGGATCAACCTGTGAATTATTGTTTTAGTTTTGCTGCAGCAACGCACTTAATGTAATTATACAAATGTTAGATTATCCATTCTCAATATTTTTACTCGAGATATTTATATTCTAGTTCTAACAGTAAGCTCCGCTTGAAAGAATAGATTGAGATTAGAGCGTGATTATGAAAAAGCCGTGTGCACCAGAGCTCCATCAATAAAGTCGTATTTTTCGCGCGAAATGCATCGCGTCCAGATGATGTTATGAGAAATTACGCTGAAATAGCAAACCGAATTGAAGAATTTATTTTATAAAAAAATATTTGCGAAGTGCATCGTGCATCGAAGTTGAAGAAAAAAGTTGAACCAACGTATCTCAACATCAACATAATCCCCGTAAAAACTTTTAACCCTCTATCGTGAAAAAAAATTCGCGAAGTGCATCGCGTACTGATAGCAGATTGAGATGCAATTCAAACGGAACATTCACTACGAAATGCAGCGCTTTTGAGTGAAAGAGTTGAAACCAAAAATGGATTTTAACTCAACATAATCTCAATGTACGTATCAAGCCTCAACCCTCTTACTTTATCTGCAGAAGCTGTGGAGTTTATTCAGTTAATAACTGTTAGTGTACTGAGTAAATGACAGTGCACAATGATAACATAACAAATAGCTCGAATATAGTGTTGATTATATTCTAAATCATATGGTTTGCCATGTTATCCTAGTTTTTCAAAACTGCACCTAATGGTTTCAAATGTGTCCGTCAGGTGAGGCACATTCGAAGGTTTTTTTGGAACGTTCCTTATCGCGCGTTGCGAAAGGGGGCTATACGTATAAAATCAAGACCAAAAGTTGTAACGACACTTTTTGCGCGCGCTCGCCGTGCGCGTGTTTCTGTGTCTCTCTCTCTCTCTCATAGAAAGCAAGCCAATTATTTTCGTTTCGTCTTTCTATTTCGCACTGAACAGTGTGGTGTCGCGACGATTACTTTTGTTGAGTGTATACAGGTTTTTTGTACATAATAAAAAATAAAAAATTAAAAATAATAACAATAATGAATCCTGACAGTGTTTCTGAACAATTTCCGAATATTGCTGATGGAGTTAGGTAAGTAGAGATTTTATACAGACAATAATAATACATAATACAGTTACAGTTACCACAAGCCAATTATTAATAAAATTGATCTTATCGATTGAGTTTATATTACATTATATTTGTTAATAATAAAAAAACTATTTTTATAACTTAAAAAAATTAAGTTTCATTACAATTCCTTCACTAATTAATCGAAAGGAGCTTCGTTCCATCCGGTTGTCCCTTGACACCACTCAATTTTTTCAATTACCCCGAGGCGAAGCTAAAGGGGTTACAGTCTCACGACAAAAAGTTGGTAACTGGCCCGATTTTAAAAATTCTAACGGATATCGATAAAACACATATGATTTCATTAGGGAATTTGAATTCCCAATTTTTACCAACGAAGAATAAGAAAATATATCGTTTTTTAGATAGGCATTAAGACATGCGCATGCGCAAAGGTCGATATGTACGAAGTCCTACAAAACATGCGTCGAAGTGCTCTGTGTGCCACGGTAACCAAGCGACGTTGATAGCTTAAGCTTGATTCTGCGTCTGTGTCTGCTTCCCGTCCATAGAAATATCTCATCAATTTGATTCATAATTTGCAGCAAAATGAGCCGGGATAGGATATTCAAATTCCACAGTCAAAAAATGAATTTTTTTGCTAAATTTTCACGGATTTTATTCGTAATATCGACTTATTAATACATTTATTGCAATTTTCCTTCATTTCATTCGTAATATCGACTTTCATTGTTATGTTTACTTTATATAATAGGTACATTCAAAAAATATTGACGACATGCACATGCGCCGAGGGGTTTTATCATTCCTAGTGCTACGCAGTAGGGTGTCCTTCATTTTTGAATTTGAGTTACCGTAATAATTCAAAATAAATAAATATCAATTTTATTATGTAGTATAAACCCCATATCTATTGATAAAGCTGAATGAATCTTGTAAAATTTTAATAATAACATATGAGAAAAATAATATTTTATTTCAAATGTGTTCTACCTCACCCCTACGTCTTATGGTGGTCATATGAAAATTTCCTAAGTTTTCAAAATTATTTAAAATATTTATTTATAAATGGGACTGCAATGTTCCTAGACAAACATCTCTAGTCTAGAATACTATGGCGGAGTTGGCCAAAACTCTCTGTTGTTGACGATCACGTGCAACTAGCTCGACAGATACAGTGCCTTGATTTGATTTTGTTTATCCTTACGTTGACGATGTTATACGCCATGTGTTATGATTATTATTCTTTGTTTCTGAGTAGAAATACCGCTCGAGCTTTTACGACCTGAAGATATATATTATTAGTAATATTATATCTTGTTATACCCTGAAGACGGTAGCTGGAGTCCAGTTTTGAGATCGCTGCATCTCGACTCTTCTATGAATTGTGTTAATTAAAATGAGGAAGAGTTTGATGTTGAAGATGATTGATGTGTACTGCGATATTGTCGTGAGTCTTTTTGAAAATTCGCTTCGTGTAAACAGATGTGCTTCAGAACCTTGTAAGATTACTTCTATGAAACTAACAGTGAGCAGCTTCATTAAGTCGAACTCGAACTTTCGTCGAAAGAAAAAATAAAATGGGAATAGACTGAAATTAATAATTCTATTACTTAGATTTAACTATTACCAGAAAAAGCAACAAACACGAATTTTCAATTTTTCATAAACCATCTCATACATCTCATACATCAGATTCATAACAATTCATAACACATCCTAAACCCTTTTTCACATCAATTAGCTGCTAATCATAGTATGATTCATAGGCTTTTCAAAATTCCGTTGTCAGAAGCTAATTTTCGAAAGGAATTGCATATAATTAAACAAATGGCAGTAAATAATGGTTCTTCACCCAATATGATTGACAGCCTCATTCAGAGGAAAAATACAAAATGGCAATTTCAGAAGTTTACCCACTTATATCCCAGGAAAGTAGAGTATTAAAGAGTGTAACATACTTGTGCAAACCTGAAATTGTTTTTTCATAAACAAAATTTCAAAATTTTATATAAAACCAACAATAGCATTGGAAAATTGATTAAAAACAACAAATCAAAAATTCATAGAGATGAACGTACTAATGTTTATAGACTCGACTTTAACGATTGTGAAAAATTCTATATAGGACGTACAATTAGAAATTTCAAAACTCGCACGAACACCAACGTAGCTATATCAAGCCAAAAACTGACTCTAATTATGCTTGCCATCTTATTCAAGAAAACCATACTAAAGGTATGGTTTTGACAATTATAATATATTACAATTAGAGAATAGTATCCACAAAACCAACTGTTGGGAATCCCTATACATCAATGAGTATAAAAATTCCGAAAACCTAGTTAACTACCAGACTGAAGTAAACTCTTCTCATCTCCTTAATCTGTTCAATGTACCTACCAATAACTCTGAATGGGAGGCCTCGATAGACCAGCGGTAAGGCGTACCGCTTGTAAGCCGAGGATGTGGGTTCGAGTCCCACCTTGCTCTTGGGTGTTGTGTATGTCCGGAATTTAGTGGTTCTATTTATAAAATAAATTGTTGGGTATTGTACATCGTTTACAAGCCCATTGGCCGTTCGGAACCGGGGTTAAACTGTAGGTCCCTCGAGTTAAAAAAAAACAAAAACTCTGAATTAATTACTTATTGTTATGTAGTTTCTCTAGGAACCCCTCTGTTATATTCAATTTTCGTATAAATAGATTGTTTTGTAATAGGTACCATAGTTGTACCATAGCTACAAGTTCAGACTGTAAAGTCGGTCTCGACTTAGGACACTTCTTGTCACAAATAATAATATTTTTCATCAAAGTAAATTCAATTTAGAACATAAGGTTGCATAATGTAATTATGGTACTTAAATAAACGATTATGACAAAAAAAAAAGTTAGGTACCATAGTTTAGTACGAGATGAAGCCAATGTTATGACGAAACGCGTTTACTTAATAGATTTTCATTCCAACCTGTGAAAAATTAGATTCTTATTTCTTTATAAAGTTGTGAAAAAAATAAACGCTTGAGCAGCAGAGCTCTGTCACTAGGGTCGTATTTTTCGCGAAATGAATCGCGTCGAGATGCTATTCGAACGGTATAAATTATAGTTCGATAAACCATGCTTCAAGGGCAAACCGAAATGAAAATTAGTAGGTAAATGATTTTTTTTGTTGGAAGAAAAAATCTTGTACCTACTGAAAAATCACGCTTAAATAGCAAACCGTGATAAAAATTTGAAAATGATTTATTTCATTTAAAAAAAAATACAATTTTCGAGGTGCATAGCGAAGCAGGTCGAGGTTTGATTCGAAAAACTCGCCGAAAAATGAAGCGCGGTTGTTAAAACAATTGAACTTCACAAAAGAAGAAGTATTTCAACGTGAACTAACCTACGTACCAAATTTCAATCGCCTAACTCAATCTGCAGAACCTGTGACGTAAAGCAAATTTTCAAAAATCACCAAAAAGCAAGAAATATTTAGGTACTTTAGAAGTTAACCCAAATTTAAATAGTTTAGCTCTGCCTCAAAAACACCCTCAAATACCAAGTTTCAGCTCATTTAATTTTTTGATATCCACTCGAGATGCCAAGATGTACCAGAAAAAATAAATATCAATGAAATAGTATATTGTTTCATTAGGAGTAAAAGTGACTTTTTGTGGCGAGACTAAATGTTTGTCGACAATTTTAGTCGAGCCACAAAAAGTGTTTTTCTCCGACTAAAACATGCGATTTTTTCTGCAAACGGTGTTCAAACGATAGAATTAAGATGATATTTTTAAAAAGGATTAGATCTGAGGAAACGTAAAACTAGATTGCTTTGCTCACTGGTTTTGTAGATGTCAAGGCAACACAAATTTGACAATTCAACAAAATAATTGTCCGAAACATTTAAAGTCATTCGCATTATAGGAATGTGCGTTTTTGGTAAGTACCCGAGTATTAAGAAATGACTTGTTTTATTAAAATATACAAAATTTTTCTTACAGATTACATTATGTCGGCCAACTGTACGCCGCCCGACGTTCTTGATATTGCCGTGAGAGTACAAAAAAGAGTACTTTTTTGTACGCTCACGGCCGGACAAAAAAGTAAAAACAAAAGGATGTCTGTGAAATTAAACGTCAACATTAAGAACTGAGGTTAAAAAAGTCGTCATTTTTTGACGTTTGCGGAAAATAGTATAATTTTAGCCGAGCCACAAAAAGTGCTTTCCTCCGAATAAAACATGCGATTTTTCCCGCAAACGGTGTTCAAACGATAGAATTAAGATAATATTTTTAAAAGAGATAAGATGTACAAAAACATAAAACTAGATTGCTTTGCTCACTGGTTCTATAGGTGTCAAGGCAACACAAATTTGACAATTCAACAAAAAAATTGTCAGAAACATTTGAAGTCACTTATCTACGCATTATAGGACTGTGCATTTTTGTTAAGTACCCGAGTATTAAAAAATGAGTTGTATTAAAATATATAAAATTTTTCTTACAGATTACATTATGTCGGATTCGGAACCCAACTGTACGCCGCCCGACGATATTGACGTCAGAGTACAAAAAAGTGTACTTTTTTGTACGCTCACGGCCGGACAAAAAAGTAAAAACACAAAAGAACGCCTGTGAAATCAAACTTCAACATTGGGAACTGAGGTTGAAAAAGTCGCAATTTTTTCACGTTTGCGGAAAAACATAATATCTAGGTAGGTACAAATTTACCCTAATTTTGAAAGTTTTGTTTTGCCCCGAAAACAATCCGAGATACCAAATTTTAGTTCATTTGGTTTAATGGGAGCCGATTTGAAGCCAATATGTACCGTAAATTTTTTTATAAATATATAATTTCAGTTACAGGATAATGATATACTGTCTCATGTTCTAACACTTAATCAGGTTAAGAGATGCGAATTCGTTTAAGTTTTGGATAAATTTTTTGCAACATCGAAAGAAAAAAAAATCTTCTGTGAATAGATGTTAATTATGGGAATTCGTCATCAATGAAGCGATATTGTCCTCTTAACGACTTCACATTTGATGGATTTCTGATCGCGGTTGTAACAAATGTTTTTCCCACTAATCTTCGTACAGAATGAATATCGTGTGATTGTCTGCAATAGTACCACGCCAATCATACTCGAATCATCCGGAAAATAGGAATATTTTTATTGCAAATTGCACTTAATGTGACTTCTTCAGTTGTGTTTTATTTTTACACATTATATTTATTTCCATCATTCATTGGGGTTCCCACAGTGCTCGTCCGGATATTCTTTAATGGTCGATGACTTGACGATATTCCACCGACTGAAATGCATTATTTTTAGTATCTGTGAATAATTCCGACATCTCTTTCAACGAATTGGCGAAAACTTCGCACGTTTTAAGACAGAAGGCGAGGCTTGCGTCATCTCGTCCAACTCGGTGTTGAGTAACCAATCTTCAACGGAAATCCTCGTGAAGAAAAAATTTAAAAATACCCGTGAAAAACAGAGGTCCATCATTCGTTTCTAAAATTCAGCTCATTTCCACTGTAATCTTGTAATGGAAAGGGTAATAGAATTATACTGCAATTTTTCTGCAACGCCAGAATCTATAAGAGTTTCCTGGGAAGGTACTGTAATTACTTATACAAATCTTTTAACATTTCGCGTCGCGAAACTTTTCCGACAGTGACTATTGAGTAAACTGTAATGTTTCAATGAAGTATTTTTGACAAACTTCCACATTTTCAAGCTATATCTCCAACTTTTGTATTTCATCGTATTTACCTATAAAATGAAAGACTATACACTGAAAGAAATAATCCGTTGTGAATACCCAAAAATAACTATATTATGCCAAGCGTTGTGGTCAAAAAGTTGCCAATCACTTCATTTATTAAATATTCTTCTTCTTCTTATAGCGCCGTCTCCCTGCGGAGGTTGGTGGTCCAATTAGCTATTATGACTCGAGAAACTGCACCCCTGAAGATCTCTGTAGAGGTTCGTCCAAGCCATCTCCTCAGATCCTTGAGCCATGAGTTTTGGCGTCGTCCTATTGATCGTTTCCCCTGGACCTTTCCCTCGATGACCAGTCGGAGGGTTTCGTACTTTTCACCGCGCATGATGTGCCCGATGTATTGGAGTTTCCTCTCCTTGACAGTTGTCATCAGTTCTAAAGATTTTTATTAAATATTACCACTACAAAATAGTATGATCCAAACAATAATAAATACTGAAACTTAAAGCATCCAGTACTTTTCCTGTTTGGTTATTATTTACCACTACAAACAAGTAACTCCCACTTGTCGATTTGTTCTTACTTATCGGTGGCATGGAATACTACATAACAAAATAAGGGTATTATATAGGATTTATATGACAATGCTCACTACTACCTTTCTATTTTTGTCCATAAATCTATGGTTATTATTTATCTGCACTAATATAATATCAGAAATTTTTGCAGGTTCATTATAACTTCACTAAATGAGTATTTCATACGTACTTATATGTTGTTTTTCGGAAACATAACCAATTGTGATCATGTAATAAAAGTTAGACAATGTTTACAGGATCGTTTATTGAACTTTAGTAATCTAATAATATAAAGGGTCTCTGGAAATTAATTCGTTCCATACTCTGAAGTCCTGTCCCAAAGATTCAGAACTTCCCTCAAGCTTCACAATTGTACTTTAGCCAGTTGCTTTCTTCTTCAAGTTGTTCATCTACTATTTCTGAGAAATACAAAACATTAAGGTTTTCACACAATTCTACACACATAAGGTATTGACTTACCAGAAATATTAATATTATTACATACTATAATCAACGGATCGCTTTTTTCTTTTACTATAATTTTCAAAGAAATATATTTCTTCCTAGTGTTAGAATATTTGTTCCAAAGTTTTCCTTGTGAACATTTGGCTTTCCACGTTTGTCTCTATAGCCTGATATCTAATAAGAACTGGGAGGTTCAGTGGGAAACAAAAAGCATATCTGATTACTCAGATCTGTGAATTGTTGCTTTGATTTTCGAATATGACTATTCATCTATATAGTTCTCTACAACAAAAGAAGTATAAAATAACTGGTGAAAAAACAGTTCTCTCCACAAACTAATGGGGATAAGTACTTAATAATAATAATAATAATTAGAAGTTTATTGTAATTGCCTTACATCTAGGATTACAAATGGAAGGAGTTTAGTCAAGCTAATCTTCCACTCCTCCAGTATGAACAACTTAACAGTGTAAAAAACAATCAAAACTTTAACAAATCTTTCCCTAGTAAGAAATAAGAAGCCTTAAGTTACGCATAAACACAACTCAACAATATTCAAAGAATATAATTATTTCTATATACTTATTATTTCGTTTCTATGACTGATAAACTCATATAGTGAATCTTTTTTGTCTAGACTATTACATTATATTTAATTTATGGCTCTAAAACTGTCAGCTTTGGAAATTTTACATGGATCTACGTTCCGAGTGTTCTGGTACTTAAGGGCGCAAATAACGTGGGAACGTAGGAATATGGCACAAATACCAAAGCCAGATAGTTGAGCATTTAGTTAGTCAGTTCGTTTTAAGTCTTAGTGACAGACAGTTCATTACAAGTTCGTTCTTCACTTTTAATATAGATAGAAAACACTCCTGCTTCGTGGCAGTTAGCACGTAACAAATATTTATATATATGTTTATATATATTACAAATTAGTGATTAGGAATAAAAACTGTGATAAATTGGAGGCATTTGTAAATAGATCGTTGTGAAAAAAGTACATTCTTTCTTTTTTCAACTGGTCAACTAAAGCGCGTGAGTGTCCGATTAACATACTTACGCGGGAATCGTAGTTCCTGAATTGTTCTTCGAGTACATAAAGATACGTACCCAAAACACTTATTCTAATCTAACAAAAACTTAACTAAACCTTAAAACTTAACCAAAACCAAAACTATCCTCTCTCAACCGATTATACAATTTTCTCTTAAACGAACTTATTGAGATATCAGCCTCAAACAGAGCCTTATACTTATTTAACGTATGAGGGGCCATATAATCAAAGCAACCCTCAAATTTGGATGTTCTATGCCGAGGAACGCTGTAAAATATATAATGAAAACTACCTAATGATAATATTCTATGGACATTATAAGCAGGTGAGTTTATTAGGTATTATGGGAGAACTTTTGAGACATTTGCAGGGAAATTATCGCTTTTCAATAATATACAGTTAGTTATAAATTTAATTTGGAAAAATGTAGGTCATATGGGTATATTGGTACTTACATCTATCTAGTTGATTAGGTTAATCATATTTGAAAAAAATTAGGAGATACCCACTGTGTCAGACAAACCTACATGCGATTATGAATTCTGCCTTTAAGTAGGTACTGAAGCTATTAGTGCCATTCCAAATTCGCTATGAAACAGAGTATGACTTACCGTTGATTACTGGTACCTATTAAAATATCCAAATTCCATTGAATCAGTAAGTTTTCCATTCTAGGTATCTATTCGTAGTCATTGAACTGAAACTTGGAACAGTAGTGCAAAATTAAAACAATAAGAATGGGCGCACAAATCACGAACGGCAATACTGAAAAAAAAATAATGATAAAAATGGCGACAGTTCGGAAGCTGGAGCGTCGCGCACTTGTTACTTCGGAATCTTTCGGCTTTTTTCCTACTCTTTGATGTAGTGGTAAATTTTGACATCACAGGAAGTGATCTCATACGTGCTATCATTTGTAGTGGTAAATAGAACTATTAAATAAGTTATATTCACCCTGAACCTAATACCACTACAGGTAAGATATTTGATAATTATCTGTTATTGAACATTTCACTTGATGAAGTAGTCAATAATAATTGAAGCTATCATCATTTGGATGTGGTATGTAATAGATTTGTCTTGATATTGAGCATTCATAAAAGTAGTATCACTGACATGTTAATTGTTCAATGAAACTGAATCGACATAACCATTCATTTAGTAAACGGAAAATATTTTCGTTTTCTCAGTGCAGAGTTTCCTGGAAAGGTACTGCCATTGCTTCTACAAATCTTCTAACATTTGGCGTCGCAAAACTGTTCTGACAGTGACTATTGAGTAAACTGCAATGTCTGAATGAAGTATTTCCGACAAACTTCCACATTTTCAAGCTATATATCCAACTTTTGTATTTCATCTAGTGATGCCGCCGAGACGAGAGATTCTCGTCTCGTCTCGCCTCGTCTCGACGAGACGAGAGAGATATTTTCTCTCGAGAAAAATTTCGAGACGAGACGAGAGAAAACCCCTCTCTCGTCGAGAATTTCTCGTTTCTCTCGATCTCTCGAGCAAGCATTTTTTACAATTTTACAAATTAAACAGTTACGCCGTTATTTATATCATGTTTTCTATAGTTTTTATCAAAGTATGCAAAAATCGTGATAAATATTTAGATAGGTAAATCTCTCGTAATATCCTTTGAAAAGAAGCAGCGTAAATTGAAGACCTTAAAACAATAACGAAACATGCCACAAAACTGAAATTTTGAAAAAATTCACTTTGAAGTTTTCAACTAAATCCTGAAATACTGTGAGAAACAATACGAATATTATATCTTTCATTTTCAAAATTTCATACCCTTGCTCAAAGAATTTTGGAGAATATATTAAATTTTTCTTCTTCTTAGCCGAAAAAAAAATATTTATAAAAAAAATGTGGCATGTCCCTTTTTAAATTAAAACATATTCAAAAATATTTAATCCTGAACGTACTGTTTGTGTTAAATTTTGGCATAAAAAAACTAATTTTCACCTTCAATGTCACTAAAGTTGTCCAAATGTTCTATCTCATCTTCATTATCTATAGGTTCAACAACGCCAATGTCTCTATAATATTGTTGATAAATCGGCGGTATGTACTTCAGAAGTGCTGAAAGATTAGAAATTTTTTCGGGATTTAATGGAATAGGAGCAATGTATTTTATTTCAAATCTCTTATTGCTAGGTTCATTGATATTCCCACTCTTTTTTCACCAAAATTAATTTATTTGAATTCTTCATTCCAAAGGTGTTTTGCAAACATTACATTTGGACTATCTTGAATAAATTTAAATGCGCAGATTTTGCTGAACTTAAGCTTCTCCAAAACAACTTTTTCATATAAAATGAAATGGTGAAAAATATTTTTTTGTTGATCATTTTTTTCATTTCGATATCATACTATTTGTAAATTTTTTAATGCAGGTTTTAAGCCACAATTTAATTTATATTATTATTATTGAAATTAATATACAACAAGAACGTTATATATACATATATTGAAGTATTATGAAACAAGTAACAAGAAAATGTTAAATTCCAGAATTAATAAAATATAATAAAAAAATTTAAGCCATAATACTTTTACTTAAAAAAGGGATAAACCACATATTTTGATAACTTAACTCCCTATCAGTATCTGAAGAGATTTCAGTCTCACTATTACCATCAATATAAACCTCATTCTTAACGCTGTTTTCAGACCCAAAATCTGAGACATTATAAATTTCTGCAACTTCAAATTCATCCCTATTTTGTCCATCCGTTCTACTACCTGACGCAGCCATGGTAGAAATAACGTGGCTTGTACCGTTTCTACACTTATAAAGTTGGATGGTATTCACCATCAGCTGCTAACTTTTTATCAGGCCGCTAAATGCGTAAAGGCGACTACACATATAGCTGTCTACTTGACAAGTATGCTCCTTCAAGCTTTTTGTACAATATTATAAATGAAGGTATGTATGGTAAACCTCGCAAAGACTTCTGCTGTATTTTACCATACATACATTTATGTATAATTGTACAAAAAGCTTGTATCAGCATACTTGTCAAGTAGACAGCTAGTTGCGTAGCCGCCTTTACGCACTCATCAGAGCCTATCAAAAAGTTAGCGGCAGATGGTGAATACGGCTGTAAAACTTATAGCTTTTTTCTGCTGACTGGTAAAACAGAAAAATAATGAAACATTGCATTTTTGAGTAAGTAGAAAAAACATACCGTATATTATTATACACTTGGATTTTACGTTAATTTCAAGACATAAAATATAGAAATTTTTTTATGTTGGAAAGGTAGAAAATTATATACATTCCTCAGGAGAAAAGTTCATTTCAGTGTCGTACCCATAAAGGGTTTGGAGGGAGAGAGCAAGCCCTAATAAAATACATAGGAATTTAATATATTTTTTCTAAGGGTCGAGACGAGACGAGACGAGAGAGAGGTTCTCTCGAGTGAGAGAAACAGACTCTCGTCGAGACAAGAGTCACATTTTCTCTCGTCTAACGAGACGAGACGAGAGAGAGCCTTCTCTCGTCTCGTCTCGTCGAGAGGCAACACTAATTTCATCCTATTTACCTATAAAATAAAAGACTATCAGTCAGGAGATAATCTTAAGACAGAAAAACTCACTCCAAATGTTTGCTCTTCTAAACGTTTGAAAATTGAAGAAGATGGGAACGTGCATGAAAGAAAACTAGTTACAACAGATGTGGAGATTTTTGGAGACCAAAATATTCGGAATTCGGACATCCAAAGTATTTTGGAGGGTGTATGGAAATGAAAGGGTAAAATATAACCTGAGTAACGGAGCTCTGCTGACGGAGCTCAATTGAATTATCATATTGTTTTAATCAATTTCTTCAGCATGAATGTTTTCCAAATTTCTTTGCATATGATAGATTTGATATAGGTACCGTTACTTCTGAGTTTTTCCTCAAATTTCTTATAGCTTTTATATGACGTCCTAATAAGTTCATTATGACACAAAATATACCACGTCTTTTGAAATTTCCCTCAATTGGGTTTTTGAGAAAAAAATTATCAATTTTTTATGTATTTTAAAATTTTATCTTGAATTATACTAACAGAAGACGCGATAATCTGACAAATTTTGAAAAATTATTCATGCACAATTTAAAATTGATAAAATTTTACAAAAAATCACAGGCACAAATGAGCCGCGATGGGTGGCCATGTTTGTGATAATGTTAGAGGAATTTAAGAAATAAGAACATGTTTATTTAAACTGAATTAATCAAGTTACCAGTTTTTAACTAAATCTAATGAAGACACTATGTTGTCGAAATAATTGTCATTTTATTGTAACTATAGTGAGAATTGAGTTTAAATAAACGTATTCTTATTTTTTCATATGAATTTCCATCAAGTAAAGGAATTTCTCTATAATAGTACAGTATCAACGGCTTCTACGTGAAAATTGACTAAAAAAATGAAGGACACCCTACTGCGTAGCACTAGGAATGATAAAACCCCTCGGCGCATGAGCATATCGTCAATATTTTTTGAATGCATTATATAAATTAAATAACAATGAAAGTCGATTTTACGACTGAAATGAAGGAAAATTGCAATAAATGTATTAATAATTCGATATTGCGAATAAAATCCGTGAAAATTAAGCAAAAATATCCTATCCCAGTTCATTTTACTGCAAATTATGAATCAAATTGATAAGATATCTCTATGGATGGGAGGCAGACACAGACGCAGAATCAAGCTGAAGCTATCAACGTCGCTTGGCTACCGTGGCACACAGGGCACTTCGACGCATGTTTTGTAGGACTTCGTACATATCGACCTTGGCGCATGCGCATGTCGTAATGCATATCTAAAAAACGCTATAATTTTTTATTCTTCGTTGGTAAAAATTGGGAATTTAAATTCTCTTATGAAATTATATGTATTTTATCGATATCCGTTGGAATTTTTAAAATCGGACCAGATCCCAACTTTTTTCCCCGAGGCGAACCCCTAAAGGGGTTACAGCCTCACGACAAAAAGTTGGTAACTGACCCGATTTTAAAAATTCTAACGGATATCGATAAAACACATATGATTTCATTAGGGAATTTAAATTCCCAATTTTTACCAACGAAGAATAGAAAATATAGCGTTTTTCAGATAGGCATTACGACATGCGCATGCGCCAAGGTCGATATGTACGAAGTCCTACGAAACATGCGTCGAAGTGCTCTGTGTGCCACGGTAACCAAGAGAGATATCTTATCAATTTGATTCATAATTTTCAGCAAAATGAGCCGGGATAGGATATTCAAATTCTACAGTCAAACAATGAATTTTTTGCTAAATTTTCACGGATTTTATTCGTAATATCGACTTATTAATACATTTATTGCAATTTTCCTTCTTTTCATTCGTAAAATCGACTTTCATTGTTATTTAATTTATATAATAGGTACATTCAAAAAATATTTATCATTCCTAGTGCTACGCAGTAGGGTGGTGTCCTTTATTTTTTTCTTGAAACTTTAGCTTCGCCTCGGGGCAAAAACGCTATAATTTTTTATTCTTCGTTGGGAAAAATTGGGAATTAAAATTCCCTAATGAAATCATATGTATTTTATCGATATCCGTTGGAATTTTTAAAATCGGACCAGATCCCAACTTTTTGTCGTGAGACTATAACCCCTTTAGCTTCGCCTCGGGGTAAATATCCGAAATTTAGTGAAATAAATTATTCATATTAGCTACTTTTATATAATTCCGATAAATAAATACCAGAAGTATCTTGTGGAAGAATTTTTTGGGCTTGTGTTTTTGTAGTAGTCGTACTTAATGGTACGAAGCAAGCACAATAACTTTTTAGGTTTGTTATTTTGAACATATTCATTAATATATTGACATAACAAGATTTAATCGTTCACAATCCAGAACACTGTATGAGCTGTATGCTACAGTGAGTAGAAATTAACATTGTGACGTCATATGCGCTTTTGTTTGTTCGGGAAATGTCAGCGTATTTTCGATACCAGATTCAAAAATGGATTTTTAATTCAATAATACTTTTTCAATAGAGCGGAAATATAAAACATATAAAACGTAAATATGATCGTATGAATTGAGGACCCGGTAGACCAGCGGTAAGGTGTACCGCCTCGTACCTTTTCTAAACCGAGGATTGTGGGTTCGAGTCCCACCTTGCTCTTGGGTGTTGTATATGTCCGGAATTTAGTGATTACATATGATTAAAAACTGTTGGGTAATGTACATAGTTTGGAAGCCCATTGGCCGTTCGGAATCGGCATCAAACTGTAGGTCCCTCGAGTTAAAATAAAATCGTATGAATTTTTTTTTTCAATAACCCAATTAATTAATGGTTCAATTCAACTTTCCTGTAACAACTAATTTTTTTCATGTGCTCTCCTTCACATTCAATTTTGTCATCAATCTTAGAGAATAAATTCGAAATGACGAATATATACAGAATTGAGCGCCAATTTACTACTAAATTTTGAAGCATCCACATATCCCATGATGTCATGAACTGTAATTTTAATGCAAAGCCGAAAACAACGTCACCGGCATGATTTAAAGCCACATAAAATTGCACACATTGTATAAATTACATGATTTTTGGATCGTAAAGTGATTAGCAAGAAAAAATGGGGAAATGCAATTTAATTTATGTCCCCAATTCACGAGAATAAAGAAAGTATGATAAATTTCGGTCAAAGGTGCTCACTATATTCGACGAGTGTTTTGGCAAGATTAAGCGTTACGAATCGAGTATTTTTAAGTTATTTCCGTGAATAAGTGCTACGATATACGTGTTATTTACAGGTCTGCATCGTTCTGTTATGGTTTCCTACTCAAAGATTCTCGGATTTACGTAAATTATGACTAGACTGGAGGTCATGTATTGTATTACTACTAGACGGTTCTTAATTTTGCTAAGACATAAATGTTTAATTCGACATTGAATTTATTTATTAGGAAACTATTCCAATCTGACAAATAGTGAAGGTCGATCCGATTTTTCTTTCTTATACTACCCACTATATGATTTTGTCTTCGAGAAAAATATATTATATACACTAATAAATATATATACCTATAGTCTATCCAGCGAGACTTGGCGTTCACGTCACAGACATGCGCAAATAACGACGTAATGCTACCCACCCAAATGAACAAAATTCGAAATTGCCGAACTTCATATTTGTCGTTAGTAATTTCCTGAAAGAGTAGTTATATGGTGATAGTGACTGGATCATTCATTTCGACAAATATTCTGTCCATAACATATCAAATTTTATGAATCCCTCAAGGGAGAAATCAAAACTCCCGGCAATGAAAATAAGCTGAATTGAATATAAAGTTGTCATTCTGTTTCAAAATTTGCTATTTTGTCGGAACCTCTCGATCTACTTTCACCTTTGACAGTCGTCGAAATAACCTCTATATCTCTTTTTTTTTTTAAATTGAGAGCTAATGAGATTTTAGATTATTTATAACGTCTGGCGACACTGTTCCCGATTGACGTCATAAACAATTCATTACGTGAAAGCCAACTCTCGCTGGACAGACTATATATATATATATATATATATATATATATAGGACTTGGAAAATACCAAAAAAAAACCAGGACTACATTTCCAAATAGAGCCCCAGGATTGAAAGAATCTTCGAATCCAGGATTAAACAGATACGTTTTTCTAAACAGATCAGGCATATCAAACTCTCACTATTACAACAATGGTTAATAATAACAATTTACACATTTATCAAATGAAATATCGCATGACGTACGTTTCGGTGGAACTTCACCTTCTTCAGATTAGCACCTGAAGAAGGTTCCACCGAAACGTGCGTCATGCGTTATTTCATTCAATAAATGTGTAAATTGTTATTATTAACCATTGTTTTAATATATTTATTAATTTACACCATATATTGGCCCAATCACTCCAAAACTCTCAGTATACTGATGAATTTAATCTTTGAAACGTTATTTGCTTTTCATGATCTGTATTAGAAATAAATCAGACTAAATAGTATCTGCTTTCCATTTTGTCTAGCCGGAGCCAACCTTTACATTTATGTAAGGAAGTACATGACACTCAATATAATAAAGTATATATACAGTGTGTTTCTGAATTGATGCGAAAGATTTCAATAGGTGATTCTTCAGCAAAAATTAAGGGATGTCTTTCATATAACTTTTTGTTCAACACCCTTTTCCCTCCAAGTTACAGCCCTTTGAAATTAGGTGAAAAAAAATTGTTTTTATTCAATACATCCACTTAGGCAAAAACTAGAGGAATGAAATTTCGCAGATAACTGCTGCTAATAAAATGGCAGTTTTTGAGTGTTTTTGGTACACTAAAATGTTAGCACAAGGGGCTGAAAAAAACAACCCCTATAATATTTTGCATCAGAACTTTTTAATGCGCTAATACTTTCCTATTTAAAAAATTAATTTTGAAAGGACAGACCCAATCTGCAACTTTTTTATGTCTTGACTTTTTATCATAAAGTTGTTAGTTTGATCACAAAAAAATTAAATAGTGCTCAGACTCTTCCCATAAATTCACCGAGAGGTTATCATTTATTTAAAAAAAAACAAGTAAGCTGCTGTCAAATGAAGTCATATGACAAATAGTTTTATTGTCCTGATTTTTTCTAATTTCTAGACAGTTTTATAATGACTTAAAACATTTTTCACAACTAAATAAAACTTTATTGAAAGAATGGCATTTTTTCATTTAGTTGAAGAATATAACAAATTAGAGCGGATTGAACAATAATTGTACTACTAATAACAGTTAACAAATTATTTGACATTTGACAGCAGCTTAGTTGTTTTTTTTTTAATAAATGATAACCTCTGAGAATTTATGGGAAAATAGTCTGAGCACTATTTAATTTTGTTGTGATCAAACTAACAATTTTATGATTAAAAGTCGAGACATAAAAAAGTTGCAGATTGAGTCTGTCTTTTCGAATATATTTTTCAAAAAGGAGAATATATGCGCATTAAAAATTTCTGATGCTAAATATCATAGGGGTTGTTCTTTTCAGCCCCTTGTGATTACATTTAAGGGTAACAAAAACACTCAACAACTGCCATTTTATTAGCAGCAGTTATCTGCCAAATTTCATTCTTCCATATTATTCCAAAGTGGATGTATTGAAGAAAAACAATTTTTTTTCACCTAATTTCAAAGGGCTGTAACTTGGAGGGAAAAGGGTGTTAAACAAAAAGTTTTATGAAAGACCCTTAGTTTTTGCTAAAGAATCACCCGTTGAAATCTTTCGCATCAATTTAGAAACACCCTGTATATATATATATATATATATATATATATATATATATATATATATATATAATATATATATATATATATGTATATAAATATATATATATACAGGTTGTTTCTAAACTGATGCGAAAGATTTCAATGGGTGATTCCTTAGCAAACATTAAGAGGGGTCTTTCATATAACTTTTTGTTCAACACCCTTTTCCCTCCAAGTTACAGCCCTTTGAAATTAGGTGAAAAAAATTATATATATATATATATAGTTATATATATATATATATATATATATATATATATATATATATATATATATATATATATATATATATATATATATATATATATATATATATATATATATATATATATATATATATATATATATATATATATATATATATATATATATATATATATATATATATATATATATATATATATATATATATATATATATACAAATATATAGGGACAATCGATTTGTTAAATTTTCTCTTTGAAGCAGCTACGATAGTTAAAAATGGAAGTTTTACCACGTTCACTTAATTTCCAAACATCCTATATAGGCTTGTAATGTGCGGTGCAAATGCGCGACTCTATTTTCGTTAGCGTCTCAGATTAACTCATTATTTCTATTAATCTATTCAAGTTCCCGGGCCATCTGATGGATTTATATATTCTTGTTAAATCGGAAACTTTAAATTATTGCTAAATTTCAAATAACTTCGGCAACGGCGAACGTGTGTTAAATAATTCACGTTTAATGGCGGTTCTGGCTCCAATTTACGTGCAGTACGCTCTACGTTAATTAAAATAAGTTATTTTGTATTGAGTTCGGGTTTCCGTGTGTTTTATGTCTTTGGTATATTTTTGTGTAATAATTCCGAAGTTGCATTCAATTTCACTGATTGCAAAATTTGCGAAAGGAAAATGCATAGGAAAACAGATTGAACAATGAAATAATTTCTGATTCCTACAGCTCACAGAAAATATACAAAAAAAATTAAAAATGTTGAGGACATATTGGTAAATAGAGAAAATAATTAAGTTTTATTATATTAAAACAATGGTTAACGATTACAATTTAAACATTTATTTAATGAAATAACGCATGACGCACGTTTCGGTGGAACTTTTACTGAGGAAGAATTCCGTTCACTGATTAATAATAGACTAAAACCCAGGAAATCCAGTGGGGTAGATGACATTCCGGGGTTTCTGGTTAAAACAAGCCTTGATTATATATGTGAACCCCTATTACATTTAGTTAATAATTCATTTTCACAAGCAGCTTTTCCGGATGTGCTGAAAGTGAGCAAAATTATTCCTCTTTTTAAAAAAGGTGATTTCGATCAATTAGTAAATTATAGGCCCCTTGCGTTGTCTGCCACTTTCTCCAAGGTATTTGAGTATTGTTTTCTAGTAAGATTGTTCAGTTTTCTAGATAAGTTCAAAATTTTAAGCAAGAACCAATTTGGGTTTAGACCTAATCATAGTACCATTGATGCTGTCTTCGCTTTCTTGGGGGGTGTGGTTGATCACGTTGAGTCGGGCGGATGCCCTGCTGGGATCTTTTGCGATTTGAGTAGGGCGTTCGACTGTGTGGTTCACGGCATTCTCTTGGACAAGCTAAGAAAATATGGGATCAGAGGGAATCCACTCAAGTGGATAGCTAGCTTTTTGCAAGGTAGGAGTCAGTTTGTTGCAATAAGATTTTCTGATGGCAACATACGGAAAGAGGTCCATTCGGATCTTCTAAAAAATTGTATAGGGGTGCCACAGGGCTCAATACTGGGCCCTGTGTTATTTATTCTATACATTAACGATATAGTCATGGATTTGGGGGACGGCATATATTTATACGCGGATGACGCAACAGTGGTAGTTTCGAGCACAGGAGAGGAATCTCTGAGGAGAGATGTTCAAAATAATTTAGACAAATTACAACATTGGTTTAACAGGAACCTCCTTCATGTCAATGAATCCAAAACGTCGTATACCGTATTTCATAATTTTAATAAAAATATCTTGGATATTAATGTTGCGTTGAATAACACTGCTTTGAAAAGAACAGATAATGTGAGGTTTTTGGGAATTGAGGTAGATGAATGTCTTACATGGAAAGCACATTGCCAAACCATGTGTTCGCGATTGAATTCTGCTTGTTTTCTACTCCGAAATCTGAGAGACATATTGACCTCAGATCAGCTCATGTCTGTTTATTACGCGCATGCGCATTCAAAAGTTTCTTATGGTATTGTTTTCTGGGGCTCATCGTCTGCGGCTATTGATGTATTCTTGTGTCAGAAGAAGATTGTCAGGAGCATGGTTGGCGCGCCTTATACTGCTTCATGTAGGCCTTTGTTTAGATCTCTCAAAATTTTAACTTTACCTTCACTCTGTATTTTGGAACTGGCTACTTTAATTTATAAAATGCAGAAGCAGCTCTTGAGGCGTGGCGACCGGCACCATTATGATACCCGTGATAGAAACGCTTTTGTATTACCTAATTTTAAGTTCAGAATAGGTAGAATATCTCCATTATATTTGGGGTTGGAAGTTTTCAATAGATTGGACTGTAGTATTGCAAATCCCCAATCTATTTCCATTTTTAGGGCTAAGTTGAAAGAGTTTCTAATTGATAAGTGTTACTATACTATAAGTGAATTTTTGTCCTGACTTTTTCCATAATGTAACTATTCATTCAACGGAAATAAAGCTATTATTATTATTATTATTATTAACTTCACCTTCTTCAGATGCTAATGGTAAACTTACTATGTTTCTCTGTTATATTGAGAACAAGAAATAAAGAAATGACAAATTGTGTAGAAGGGGTAAACATTATTTTTAAATTTTTCGCAAACCATCACAAACTGATAGCGTCATACATAGTACTTCCCTACATCCATTCCAACACAAAATGGCAATAGTATGGTAAATCGTTTAGTGAATATTCCACTTTCAAACGCCAATTTTAACATCGAGAAATATATAATTAATCAAATTGCCGTGAATAATAATTATGATTCCATAATAATAGACAATATGATAGATAAAAAGTTGGTAAAAAATGCGATTAGTCAGGTGTACCCCCTTACTAAAAATAATGTAAATGTAAAACTTATCAGAATCGCCACAATTAATTTTATAAACACCAGATTTGTTATCTTTATGAACTTTGGATTTATTATTCTTTATATGATTTCCTAAATTATTACCGGTGCGATAAGCAATGTTAATGTTGAGCTTAGATAACAGAGATTTAAGTTTTTTACTTGAATTTCCGATGAAAGTGAGGCTGTTATATTTGATATTATTTTTAGTTATATATATGATAGATATATATGATAAATAAAAAGTTTTTCAAAAATGCGATTAACCTGGTGTACCCCCTTACTAAAAATAATATCAAATATAACAGCCTCACTCTCATCGGAAATTCAAGTAAAAACTTAAATCTCTCTTATATAAGCAAAACATTAGCATTGCTAATCGTACCGGTAATAATTTAGCAAATCATATAAAAAATAATAAATCCAAAGATAATAAATCAGGACTTTATAAAATTAATTGTAGTGATTGTGATAAGTTTCATACTGGTAGAACTTTCAGAAGTTTTCAAACTAGAATTTCAGAACACAAACGTAGCTTTGTTAATAAAAAGTCGGATTCACATTATGCAAACCATTTAATCCAAGAAAATCACACATTGAATTTCGATTTTAAAATATTAAATGCTGAAAATAAGGGAATTGAACTTTATTTTTTAGAATCATTACAGATAAATAAATACAAGCATTCCTGTCTCCTATTGAATAGCCAAATTGATCATACTTCAAGACCCCTTTTCAAAATTACCGAACCACCAGACTAGCAGTTCAGAATTGGTTTTTCCTATTCTAATAATTATTTGTAGCCATTCTTCTATTTACCCCTTCCACACAATTTGTCATCCCTTCATTTCTTGTTTTCGATATAACAGAGAAACATAGTTAGTTTGCCATCAGCATCTGAAGAAGGTGAAGTTCCACCGAAACGTGGGTCAGTCATGCGTTATTTCTTTAAATAAATGTGTAAATTTTTATTATTAACCATTGTTTCAATATGTTTGTTAATTTACACATCTATCAGCCCAATCAATCCATAAGTTGAATTATTCTATTCGAAAAATTTTACTAATCAAATTTATTTGATCTAAGATAATACAAATTATTTAATTTTAGTAACTATATTCAAAACATTCCCAGCAGAAATTTTATTTTTGATATTGGCAACTGTTCAACAATTGAAATGTCCAAATTGAAAATTTTGAGATAATGAAGCTATTACAGAGAAAACCCCTCTAAAAGAATTTTTAAAAATATATGATTATTCTGAATATTTTTGTTTCCTGAAAACTGTCTTCCATGTTCTTACATAGTCCGAAAACCGGCGAACAATTTAGGGTAGGTTCTTGAGGCACTATTGAAAATTTTGTGATAGTCCTTGAAAGACCCCTAAATAATAATCGACATCGAGGTCTGGCTGGATGGTAGCGGCCCCCTACCAATCGTAGAATTTTTTTGAAATGGAAGTTTTTTATGGGAAATATATTTTTGAGGAATTTTGAAAAAAACTGTTCTAAATAATATGAACTTCATTCCCGTAATAATTTTCAACCCTGTAATTCAATTTGGTGAGGGGGCGTTAGGGGGAGCAAAAACCCTACACCTCTCAAAGAGACCAAGAAGTCTGATTTTCGCATAAAACTGTTCATAAATAATTTCCACAGATTTTGCTAGGAGTTTGAAGATCCGCGCTTGCACCTACCCGCCATTTTCTCCCCTAAAGTTTACAGATGCCAAATTTATGGACGATCTGCCCTCAGTATAGTGTTTCCAGTTGTATGCATTTTGAAATGAGCTTCCGATTGGGACCTCTCATTTCATCTACTCTAATTTAAGATTTTCGGGTCAATTGAGCCTGCTCAACAGTTTTGAACTTCCGAAGTTTAAATAGGTGCCATTTTAAAGATAGCGTATCTTTTACGTAGGAATTGTAAATTTGACCCTTTCAAATTAAACAACAAAACTTTAAAGGTGGGACTCACTTGACACCCTCTCGGTATATATATGAACAAGAGAGATAAAAATGTCTTTTGAGTATATCTGTGTAATCATTTCACAGAATTCATCAAATTCTAAAGGTTGGAAACCGAAAAACTATTCCCTCATCTCGCTTCATTCGAAATGGTATTATTGCATGAACTCCACAACTCAACGGTTTGTCACGTCCTATTATTACTGTTGGGCAACCTCATAACCCTAAATAGAGGACCCGTTTTTTCCCGGAATCTCGAAAAGGAGTAAATTACCCATACAGCATCGATGGTCTTTCGAAAGCGACCATTCGGCCTCGATACATACCGAGATACGATTGTTTTATCGGCGGGGCTGGGTAATAATCATTTGTGAACAAGACTACAGCGTCGAGAATAACATTCGATCGTTAGTAGATACCTTCGGTTCGATGGTCTTGACTTTTTATGGCCCATTTACGGAAATATATTTAGCCAGTTTCCATCTTCACAAATTGATCTGTGGAATGTTGTAAGATGCCGTCTTTAAATTCGATTGCCTACCGATAAATTCTTTTCGTTCGAGAAAGAAGCCATTCGACGAGTTCGGTACGATAGAATAGCGAAAGCTGATATACGAGAGGGATATTCGATTTGAAACATATGTAAACAGAGTAGATGATGCGGGTTAATATGAACGTCAAAGAAGTAATTATTTCTACAGAAATGTCATCGAAGCTCGTTTTATATGATTTTCATGAGGAGACATTAGCATCTGCAGAGACTCGTCATTTTACACTGTTGAGTAGAGAAAAAGTATGGGTAGCAGATCTCCGTCACTGAGGTCGCATTTTTTGAGCGAAGTGCAGCGCGTGGAGAAGCAATTGGGCTAAATTATGGTTTGAAAAATCATTATTCAATAGTAATCGAAATAGAATTCAGAAAATAATTGATTTTATCGAACAAAAAATTTCGCGAAGTGCATCGCGTACTGATAGCGAAGCAGTTCGAAATGCTATTCGAAAGGAATAGTGTCCGCGAAATGCAGCGCGGTTGAAGAAAAAAGTTGGAACCTACGAAGAATCGTATTTCAACATGCACTCAATCCTCATACAAAACATCAAGATAGAAACAATTAATCTAAACAATTTTCTCAATCTCCCGCTAAATGTCATTGAATAGACGCTTAATATATATATATATATATATATATATATATATATATATATATATATATATATATATATATATATATATATATATATATATATATATATATTGTAACCAACCTCCCTTTTAATAAGATACCCTGGCTAGCAGGTAGATTGGTTAACATTTATTGGTTCTAGGTCGTTCTCAGGAATAATAACGAAGTAAAATGAAAGGTATTTACTATCCTCTTTTACATAAATTGATGTGACTTATCTTTTTGTTTTATATAATTTGCTATCGAATTTGCCTAGTGTGATTGTGCTCCCGACTTCTGCCCTGCTTCAGCTGTGGCTTCCAATGTGGATATTAGCCCCTGATGAGGTGGGTTTTTTTTTAAATTCCAGATACTGTGGTTTTCTAAACTCCAAACCAGGTGGAATCCAGCTCTAACCCACGGTTAAACTCCAGACCAAGTGTCTTCAAACCCAGACCAAGTCCCTAAAATAATTCGGGGCAAATCAACATACAATCTCAAACTAAATAGGCTCCAAGAATATCTGTAGGGTATCGATGGCCAATTCAAATTAACATTTAGATTTGTCTCAAGCAAAAATGCTAAGAAAGACAGCATATGTTCCAACATTAAACTGAACACAAGGTATGATCACGTGAAATTTTGCCATCGCTAACCTACAAAAATCTTGTGTTAAATTGAGAGAATGAAACAAGCAAATGAATTAGAAATATTTTAAATTAAGAAATGTGAGATGATTATTTCAATATAGAAAGATAAATAATTTTATATAGGTAAATGAAAAAAAAATGAAATGAAATGGCGGAAAGATGAAATACGGAATCCATTCAGATTTTCAAGATAATGCATCAATACGAAATAGATATAATTCTTCTCATAACTTACCGTCTTATCAAGACGCCACAGATACTTAATAAAATTTAACAAACCTTCAATATATTAGGTATGAATATAATTTCAATAATTAATGCAGTGTTACGTTCAACAGTTAGCTGCTAAAAGAACGAGCGATTGTTAATCCGACACTTCCTAGATACTCTCCTTCCACGCAACTCATTAATCATAGAGCAAAGGAAAGGGAAGCGTGAAACCACGGTACCTGAATGAACAAATTTAGTA